>JAUZNJ010050203.1:0-30721 GCA_034780135.1 Jordanella pulchra | reverse complement strand
TTATTTTCCCCACTGTATAGGCCTGAATCCTTATAAGCACAATGAAAAAGCCTAGTTACCTCGGCGAGCATGCGAAGTAAAATGTTCATTCAGTTCTTTGAATCATACGTCTTTCTAACAGACACACTTATCTTTGCTGTTTAGTTGTTTCACATTGATTTCGGACACTTCCTGGGAAACTTCAAGCGGAAACTTGGGATCAATAGGGAGCGTGTGCCTTTTATCCTGACCTACGACTTTGTCCATGTGATCCAGCAAGGAAAGACGAATAACAGCGAGAAGTTTGAAAGGTATAATGATGTATGATACATTTATAAAGGGGTGCTTTGGGGGATTATGTCGGATGCTTAAAGCAGATGCCTCCTCTCATATCCTTTTGATCAGGTTTAGAGGATACTGTGAGCAGGCCTACAAGATCCTGTGTCGAAACGGTACATTGTTTGTCAACCTCTTTGCAATGATGAAGGCAGCTGGGCTTCCTGAGCTCACCTCCTCCAAAGATATCCAGTATTTAAAGGTAATAAACACCAATCATTTGGCAAGAGCCAGTGTCAGATTCAGGTTCAACTCCTGCTGTTTGAAACCTTTCCAGCAGATCTTTCACCAGTTGCAGAAAGTCTATTTTAAATTGACTTTTAATGAGAAGAGAAGTGCGAGATTTCTTTGTGTTTTAATCACCATAGAGTCGCTGCTTGTATTAACGATGAGAATCATGTTCATGATTTTGCTTCTGCTTCTCGCTTTCAACAGGATTCCTTGGCTCTGGGTAAATCTGAGGACGAAGCGCTGAAGAATTTCAAGGTGAAGTTCAACGAAGCTTTGCGTGAGAGCTGGAAGACGAAAGTCAACTGGATGATGCACTCCTTGGCCAAAGATAACAGACCATAAACAGCACTCCGCTGGTGAAAAATGCCAAGAATAATGACTTTTAACTTATCGAGAGAAACATAAATAGTAAATATCTTAACGTATATGACATGGCATTTAAACCCAGCTGTCAGCAAATGTTTACAGGCCAGTGGCTGTGAAACAACTAAACAGAGGCATCCAAAGACACTGAGTCATTTTAACACAGACATTTTCAAAGCAAAAGACATCTATTCCTGTCATCTTTATTTCTATCTGCAAATGAACTTTCTTTGCCAACCGGGACCATAAATGTTACCTGGATTTAGTGGAGGTTGCTACTTGAAAACCATCAGCTCCTGCAAAGTGCAGTGGAAACAGAAAGTTCACGTCCTGACTGCATTACTCAGCAGAGAGCGAGCTGCAGGCAGCCTGTGCAGTGACTTTAGATATCGCTCAGTCACCGTCAGGAAGACAGCTCATGGCAATGACTCTATCACTTCTTTGAACTGCCTTTCTCCAACAGTGCTGTGTATTTTTTATATTGTGCTTTATTTAATTTTATTGCTGTAGAGAACTTGTAAAGTCATAATGTTTATTTTAAATTAATATACCGTCGTCGTGTCATTTGGCCTTGAAGCTTATAGAGTGCCAGTACACATGAAGCATTGCTCAGAAATGTGTGATTGGGGTTTTCATCAACACGCCAGAGACCCAGGATTTGTTGCCCTGCAGAAGTTTCCCATAGAGCAGTTTTGCATTAAAGCTTTTAATGCTGTTGTTACTGTGTTTATTTTTCAAAAGAAAATATCAGTTTATGTGTGAGTGTGACGCAGGAGGCAATAATGTGTTGCTTTGCACAAATACTGGAAACAGCATTGCATCTACCTACATACAACTCTAAATGTACCGATCCGATTGGTGTAAAGCGTTATGAGTTGCTTGTGGAAAGAAACACAGACTCGTTGTTTACCTCATTTTTCTTCATGCAAAACTAAGCAACTAATGTCCTGGCTCAAGTGTTTTAACAAACCGTCCTAAACGTGTGTTTCTTGAGAAAGAGAACTTGATGTGCTGTAAAGCAGTGATAAGAGAGGAAAAGCTGAAAGTTTGGTACTTTAGACAATCGGTGGACACAAAAAGCCATCTACTCGTGGATGTACTACTCATACTGTGATTTTGGTCACACTGTTAATGTCAGAGGTCAGTGGTGATGATATGCACTCACCTAGAATATAGACTGGTTTTGTATGGATGTGTGTATGTGTTGTGATATTTAGGTTTTTTCACTTCCATTGCAGTCCTAGCCAAATGTGCCAGGTAACCTAAGCATAGATTCATGCTTTTTAGGGACAATCCATGTCATAAAATCACTGCAACACAAAATGTTGTTTTATTCAGTTCGAGACTGTACTGTTTGCCTTTATTTTTAGGTATTTTTTATTATTATTGTTATTACTTTACACCCTGGATTTCCCCCTGTATGTCCTGAAAGGACTACTTGCTTCTCTTTTTTTTTGGCTATATAGCCACTTCATATTATGAGTCTCAGTGCAATGACAGTAAGAGGAGTAAATGTATTTGGAGATTTTACGCCACTGAGGTGACAGTTCTTCTTATTGTTGTCCTTTAACATGGGATTCACTAAATACTGCTTATTTTTAAGCAACACAAGTGGAAAATGGTTACAATGTTTCTAACTCTTGGTATTATGCTGTTGCTTTTAAGCCTGATTGTCATTTCTTTCAATGTTGGAGTATGGTACAGCTCCTTTAAAGCCCTGGCCAGATCTTCAGTTTGCAGCTAAATCGAATAAATTATACTCTGAACATAAGTTTGCATCTTGTTTTTCTTACTTTGGCCACAATTGCTGTTTTGGGAGTGGCATATTACTGAATAAAAAGCCTGCAACCACTGAGGCTTTCAGGACTCTAGTGACCTTGGGGTTCTTTGCTCAATACCTTTGTCCGTATTTCTTAGAGCTCACAGACTCTTGCCTTTTCCCATGCTTTTTGATTTTGTAAGAAAATGCTCTGCTTTAAAAAGCTGTGTAATTTCTGTTCAGATCACTTAGGTGCACATTTTCCAGACATTCATTTGATCTTGTAATAACATCTAAAAGAATCCCAACTTTCAAGTTATTAAAACATGGAATCTGTGAACCTGATATATCTGTGTTGCATTATTTAGGTCGTAAAAAGGAAAGGAATTGCTCAAAAAAGGATGAAAATACTTTTTCTTTACAAATAAAGGTTTAAGGAAATTACAACTTTTCATAATCTTTTCAAAATTTATGTTTTTATTTCTTATTTATTTGAAATTACTAGATATAGAACATTTAAATGTGGATATGCCCCTAATAAAGAATCCAATTAAAATAAAAAAGTTGAGACAAAAAATTAACAATATTTTAAGTCTTTCAGCCTTTAATGTAGATGTCATTCATATAGCCTTTATTATCTGGAAAAACAAAAAAAAATCTTAAGGGTAAAGTGTGTTATTTTTCAGTTTAAATATCTATTTTTATAAATATGCATGCATATTACCCTTATACTTTGTTAAAACTCTATTCACTTTGAATGAAATAAATAGATTTTTTTGTGGAAATTGGGTTTTCTTGGGGTGTTAGTTTAAAAACCAGCATTAAAAAATGAAACTGAAAAACATGTAGATCAGGGTTCTGCAACCTTTAATATCCAAAGAACCAATTTGCTCGGAGTGTGGCAAAGTAAAACATTATTCAGAGCCACAAATATTTTCTTACATTTTAATAAAACACAGCTCATCATTTTCTTTATAAATATCTGTACAAGGAAATATGTTGCCTTGTAAAACATCCGACAGGTTATTAGTTGTTATTAGTTATTAGTATAAAGATGAAGCATGGATGTGATTTGATTTTTAAAAACACATAATTTGCAAGCTTGTGAAAAGAAAAGTAGATCTAAAAACATATTTCTGGTTTTAATGATTTTCTTTTTTTGAAATTTTAGTTAGATATTCTTTTAAAAAAATTCTCGACCTGGTATTTTACCACATTTGTTGTTTACTAATACAATTTTAGGCCACTATTGAGAGGTTGCAAATGGCCACTTGAGGCTCCGGAGCCGTAGGTTGCAGACCCCTGGTTTAATACTTTTAATATGATTCTGAAGTTTGGTCGGTAGCGCCCCTAGCGGTATCCAGCATTACTGTAGCTCCAGCAGCGGTCTGCTGGTTGATTCAGTCCGCCGTAGCTGTGCCCACTGGAGGGATGTGACCCCGGAAAGGGACGCCCTGCTCATATTATAACAGCCCATTCAAACAGATTACACACGAAATTAAAGCTGGACCAGGAGGGGTAAGCACACATAAGTCGTTTTCTTGACGGGTTTTCGATTGTCAGGGGGTTTATTCTTTCGCCTGAACTGCGGCACCTGGATGCTGTTTACACTCGGTAGAACTTAATTCAGGCTTTTGTCTGGGGCATGCTAGGCGAGCTAGCTCTGCTTGTTAGCTCTACAGCTCGGCTCTCGTTCCCTCCCAAATCAAATGTCACTTCATATTAAAACTTAAAGGCCTTACAACTGGCTTGGGTTACTGCGTATATATGTCACGACAGAGGATATAACTCTAAAACCGTCCGGAGAATACAGGTATAGCTTGGCTGCTTGCTAACGATGCTACAGTTTCAACTGCGTCCCTCAGCATGACAAGAACTGCTCACTTATTTCTGATTATAACTGAGAATTCATGTTTTATTACAGCTGTGGCATTTTAGTCTCTACCAACAAAGAACAAGAAAAACTACAATTTCTTTAAATGACTCATTTTTGTTTTAACTTCACGCAATAACTCGTATTTAAATACATAAATAGTATGGTTAGAGATCTACAAGCAGGGCCAATAACTCATATTGTGTAAATAGGTTGATGTATTTATTTGTTTTTATATTTAGTATCGTTAAGTTAGCTCTAACAAATCCCTCTTCCTAGGAGGTTTTCTATTTTTAATCCAGCCATATATCCATTGTGCCACCCTGCCTTTTACAGTGTCTGCTGCCCCCCACGCCCAGTATATCTGACAGCCCTCTTGGTGGCAAAGCTGGCTCCCTCTTGGCAGCAGGACGTTGATGAGTGCTGCAGCCAGCAGGTGTCAGGCCTTGCTCATGGGCAGACCCCCCCCCACCTCCCTTAGAATCCCCCTGGCAACTGGCACACCTTGTCATCTACCACAGCATGTTAAGCCTGTCTTAGTTTGCACATTCTCTTAGCTGTTTGGATTTTTGGAAAAAGATAAGCACCAATTGCTTCTTTACGCTCCCTGAGGGGACTTCATCAGCTGTCTGCATGCAGTAGATACCAGAAGGTGAAACGCTGGTTAATCTTGCAATCACTTGCTCCTTTTTTTTTTTTTGGTCTTAGCTTTGTTACCCATTCAGCACTGACCTAGTCCAGAACAAGACTAGGCGGTCATCATCTTACATTTGACTTGAGACTTAAAGTTTGAGCCCTCTAAATTACCCCGAATATTTTGTATAATTTTAATCATTCTTTTTCCTCATTTCCACTCATTGTTTCCATGCCTCTTACTCACAGCCTCCTATATTATTGTTTATTGTATGCTATTACTGCTATTGCTACAGGAACGTAAAACATATGTAGCTGTTTGTAATCAGGATTTGATGCCTCTCTTTGATGATGGGGCTTTTGAAAATCCTGCTGCCACAGCCCCAAGGGACCAGCTTAAGGCTTCAGCTTCTGTTTTTTGGTCCTTTGAGAGACTCTAAGGAGTGAGCATAGATGCCCTGTGATCATAGAACAGATGAGATGCTTTTTCTTTCACCAAAGACTTTCTAGTAGGCTTAGAAAAGTATGAAATAGTCTATAATTTAAATTTTTTTTTTCATGTTTCAGTATGTGCGGATAAAGAAACTGAAGTATAGAAAAATATTTTTTTTGTAGCCTTTATTCACAGCTCAGTGAGCCGTCCTTTGAAATATAATGTCAGTGCATCCGTTTGAGCATCTATCTATTTATCCATCCTTTTTTTACTATTATGTTGTAAATCTATCCATCCATTTTTCTTTTAAGATGCATGTAAAGTCTGACCACAATAGAAATTTGTTCACGTTTTAGTAAATTCTTACATATTTGGGAAAATTGTTGTTCTTGCCTTACCTGCTGTTATAAAAAATAAGTGTTTAGCTGAACTAGTGTAAAATGTGTGTCATTGGTTCTTTTACCCTGAGGTGATATGGAGAAAATGACAAATCAGAAACTCGGTCATGAAGGGAGTTGGTTTAGTTTTCCTGGATTGTCTGAGTTTATGAATCACACGGCGAATACAAAACATGACCTACTTATCAATGATGTTTTCATTACAATCTAGTTCATCACCGTTGTCCCAAATACTGTCACTGTTGTGGTAACCCCCACCCATGGGTGAGCAGAGATGCAGACAGCCAGCAGGTCCTTTGCCTGTGATGTCTGATTGGCATGCTCATGGTGTTTGAGGACAAAAACTGCTTCGACCTTGAGGAAGCCTTGGGCTTCAGGTGACAGGTTTGAGATTTTATACCTATGTATTATTTTGACTTTATATGAACCTTCGCATAAGTGTTTAAAATAAAAGATGCAGTTCGGCTGCTTCACGCTGCATCTGTAGCTAATATATATAATATAGCTAATAGTGAACATTTGGGTCTGGAGATTACTGTTAACAAGTTTTTTTTTTTTTGTTTGTTTTTATTGGAATTGTCCCTTGAATTTTATGTTGTTGTTTGAAAATATGTATTGGTATTGAAAAATATATATAATTACTTCTGGTGCCTAGTGTTAGTCAATCAGCATTTGCAGAAACATGGTGCAAAATGCCAAACTTATATATTTTAAAGTCGATTTTTCATCTGTTTACATAGTGATACATGTGCCATTGTCATCGATCATCTGATTGCTTAAACACTGTCTGCATGTAGAGATCCTATCAAAGCTTTTTTTGTTACATGTTCAGGGTGTGTACTTAATAGCATTTATGATGTAATCGCAATTTAATAAAGGGTAGTTTTCAAATTGCAGGGGGTCTTAGTTTTGTTCCCATTGCATTTAACAAGAGTGAGACACAGACTGTGCTTTGGTTTATATTTACATGCAAAAAGTGTCTACAGAACATTTGTCCAAGACCTTCTCTGAAACATTCTGATCTTCATTGGTAAATTTAATGCGGATGTCTCATCTTCAGCAGAGGGCTGCTCGTTCATTCCCTCTGATATTTCTAATCTGTAATGGTGTAGTAGTTCAGGGTTTCTGTGCAGCCCGGAAAAGTATGAAACTGAATTTGGAGAATATTCCTGCTCTGTAGGTGTTTGGGAAAAGAAAACGGTGCAATGAGTAGCACTCTCTGACCCTCCCCTTCCATTATTCTCATTGTATTCATCCATGTTTACTCATTACTTTGTCTTTCAGTCCATTTTATCTTAACGTCTGTCCATTTGTCCATACATCCGTTGTTCTTTCCTTCCTTCACCTGCGTCCGTCGGTCGATTGCTCTCCCTTCTTGTCGTCTTCCTCGCTCCTCGAGTCACGATCTTGCGTGGAGCCTGTTCATATTTCTTCCTTTTTCCCATTATTGCGCCAGCAGTAGTCACCTTCTCTCTGATGGTCTAGTAATCCATTCCTTCTTGTAGTCTTGTCATTTTCATTGGCGGGGGAGATTTTATGGGCAGGTTGCTTCATATATGCCAGAATTGATCTGTTCGAGAAAGAAATCAACTCTTAAAGATCTCAGTAATAATAAATAGCTTAAAAGTAGATGTAATTCTATAAAATTAAGTCAATCCAGGCTTTTGGCTGTGGATCCCATTAAATCCGCTTTTAGGCAATATTTGCTAGTTTCACTTAATGATATGAAAACCTGAGTCTTTTATTATTTCTATGTATTTTACATTTTCTCCTCTCCAAACATTTAAAGCAGTGGGTCTTCCCCCCCCCCCAAGAAACCAACCTTAGGAATAGATGCAAACGCTTTTTGTTTTATAGAGTTTATTGATGTTGTATGAGTAGTACTGACAGATTTTCCCTTTAAAACTTTATTATTATTATAACTATACACTAAGGCGAGGCAAATATATGACAAAATGTCCTTAGAGATGTGTGTGTTGTTTCTTTTTTGGGGGGGGGGGCTGTCGTGGGTTCAGCTGCTATGCTGAACCAGGGCAGGCTGATCAGCTGGCAGCCACAGCAGCCTTATGGCCTACTAATGTTTCTCACACATTTGCTCGGACGTTGGAGCAGCTCATGATTGAATTCAAGTTATTTTTCACTCTCACTTTTTCCTATCTGCTAAAGCCATCAGTCTGTTCGAGTCATATTGCAGGGCTCTCATGCATGCTGCAGGAAGGTGATTTGTAAACCGGAGGTTGACATCGTACCAGCATCATGCAGCCAGTCACTGCGGACTGATGTGTGTGTGTGTGTGAGACTCGCAGGCAGTGGTCTGTCCTTAACCCTCTGTTAATGTGTGGGCATATCACATTGTTGCACTTTGTGGCCTGTCTGGAATCTAAAATGTTCAGATTTTTCCTTTTTTAGAAATAGCAATTAACACTTTAGGGGTTTGGGGTGAAAACTTAGTGGCTGTTACACAGAACAGGATCGTTTTCAGATGAGTAAAAAAAAATCCTGTTTTTATTTTTACTTAGAATTAATCATTTACTTTGATATATGAAGTTAAAAGTTTACTGTCTCAAAAGAAACACTTTTAATTTCTGAAAGGAACAATTCCAACCAGTTCAAACGGTTAATTACAATGAATTGTTTTCAATAAAATAATAAATTACAATTCTTATCATTGATGATAACTAATGGTGTCTAATTTTCTTTTTTTTTAATTAAGACGAAAAAAGTGAACTACTTTTAGTCTCACAGGGATGTTTAGAAGGAAAGATGAAGTATTTTCTCCTAATGTTTGATGCATCTCCCAGGGGAGCATCTGTGGATCATAACTGATCCCTGAGGTACACGGAGGCCTAAAATTACCCATGAAGTAAATGAATGTACCACTGGATATATAGGTATTAGATTAAAGATGGTTCATTTTATTTATGCTGATTGAAATATTACAGTAAATGTACCATTAAGTTATAATATGTACATTTAAACAATAGAACCCATTAAACAATAAAAATACATTGAAATTAAGAATTAGATGTAACATTTACAATTAATGTATTTTTCTTTTTTTCAATTACATTTCTACAGTATCTAAATAACTATATGTATTTGTAGGGGGTCTTCGATCTGCAGCACGGTTATTTGTGATGTCACAGGCTGAAAGGTTTTGGGAAACCCTGATCTAGATAACCTCTCTGATTTGCAAATGTTTGTGAAATTTCCCCCCAAAAATATTAGATTAGTGTTTTTTACGCAGGCTTACTAATCTGTAAGAATCAAATTAAGGCTTCTTCTTTCAACCTCTGTCTCTCAGAGCGTGACGGATCTGGAAATGTCTTCCAAAAGTCTGCTTCATGAATTCTGAGACCTTTCCATGCATTTTAAATTAATTTAAGTAAATCATGTTACAGTCAAACATACAGGCTGATATCTGTACCAGTTCAGGAAATCAAATTTGATATTGACTTCTTACAATTGTAGTCTTCTTAGAATAAAATTAAAATAGTTGTTGGATCAGAGCTTTTAATGCTCAGTATCATAAAATACTGGAATTGTTGCACCCCCTCAAAGTTAACAAAGGAATCTACACTTTTTTATTCCATTATTATTTTAAAATAAACTATCAGTGCTGATCAGAGTGATAATGATTCAGCTCTTTGCTCCTGATCCCTCATCTGATTGATATAAGGACTCTGTCCAGCATTTCAGGACTGACTGGAGCCCAGCCTTTGTACAGAGAAAGCAGGGAGGGGGGGTCTGTCTCCCAGGGATTAGTCCTGGATCAGCACTAAAGAAAGCCTTTGATTACGTCTGGTGTATTACGTCGTTTCAGTCGAGACCGGCTGAGGGTCCCTCGAGGGATTAACGCACAGCTAGCCCACCTCTAGATGCGGACCTCTGGAGCACAAAGGAGTTCGACAGGAACCAGATTGTGGTCCTTGAAGGATTGTAAGATATGAAATATTATAACAAGCACCTGGAAGGCTGCACAGCTTTCCTTTGTGTTTAATAAAACCTCGTCATTAAATCTTGGACTGAAATGATATAGATTCAATTTTTTTTTCGAGCTTCAGCTCTTACATTAAGATCATAGCTGTGAAGAACTGGTTATCATATCCTGATAGGTCTGTTTAAACTACAATCAGTGTCTATGTTGATTTCATTTCTTCTATGAAACAGCAAATTTCTATTTTGCATTAATAAAATCCCATCTCTCCTCGGATGAGGACAGTGATCCAAGATCTAAAAGTGTTTGCAGTGAAAAAGCAGCCCTAGGAAGCTTCTTTGAAGAAAAGAGCAAATGATGGCAATCCACTGCTCATTTGCATCTTTCCATCAGAGTCTCTCAGTAGCTCAGAAAGGATGTAATGTATATAATAAACCTTGAAGTGGGGCTTCTTTTTCCTCACATCAAGGGAAGAGGTAGCTTTTTATTCTTTTGTTACACAGACATGTCCAACATCACACAAACCGGTGAAGAGACTTCTTCCCATCTAGCACAACGTCTATTTTGAGTAAATTTTCTCCCCGTTGGTTTTGTTCCTCTTTTCTTATTTATAGCTGAAATTGCTTTGCAAGGATGACACTAAGAGTCGGGTAAAAATAAAACCTGCAGCACTCAAAGCAGATGGTTGGATGGACACAATGCTAAATATGGATTTTTGAGCTTCTAGACCTCTGTGGATTTGTAGTGTTTCTGTCATAAAAGCAATATGTTTATTAATACATAAAGGTAGATGAGCTGTGAGGGCCTCCTGGTGACGCTTTGATTAATCTTATTAACAAAAGGTAACACAGGAAAAAAAATAAATCCCTTTTTTATTTATTAAATGGATTTAAAAAGAACGTGAAGAAAAAATATGTTCATAAAATCATTCATAGCCACCAAAACAACTATTTTGCTATAAAAATAAAACTTATCCATTATTGAAATTATCTTGTAGGGATGGGCATCGTTTTCTGATTCTGGTTCCTATCGATTCTTTTGATAAGAACATTCATCAAATTTTCCGGGTTATAAATGAAGCGCTAACTGAAGCCGTGTCTGGATGAAAAAGTCTAAACTTCTCAATTAAATTTAATTTGTTAAGCATCTAACTTAGTGTGAACGTTTCTACAAATGATCACATAGTTATTTTCTACCAGTATAACAACCTATTAAACCTATGAACTCTAATATAGTCTTATGAATGTTCAGAGTCACACACTTCAGCTACTTTTGTCGTGTCAGACTTGTTTATTATTTTATTTTCCTGATTCTAACTGTGGTGCTGTGAAGGTTGAGCGTCTGAGCTGGAAGATGGTGGCGTCCAGCTCCAGTCCTAGAAAGCCATGCGCAGCTTCTACATTCGTAATATGTAGATACCATTGAAGTAAATGGTCACATCTCTTCAACTCATTCTATAGATTTTCTCTGTGAAATGTGTCTGGAGAGTAAGGTGGCCATAAAGAAGCCTGATTTTGTGTCTGAATATCTTGAATCATTTACTTGCCTAAAGACCCAATTACAGGCAACTTATAGACAATAATTAAAGATGCTTTAGGTGGATTTTTTTTTTCTTTATACCTAAGCATTTGGTTGCAGTGCCTGTAGTTCAGCAAACACCACATGTTTACGTTTGTTTGGACAGAGAAGGCTTTTACCCTGCATGTCTAAAAAAACATCTGATGCTTGTTCTCTGAGATGCTGCTGTTTGCTGACTTTATTCAACTTTGGGATCTCTAATGCACTCTTAAAGAAAAGCTCTTACACATTGATCATCCTCTTCATATGAAGTGTTTAGTGTGAAATGAACAATAAGTCATCCTGGTAAACCCATTTAATTGAATAAATATACTTAAATGCATTTGTGATTTTATTTTCCTACATGTTTTAATGACACTCCAATGAAATATAAATATTATTTTTACTGGATAGAATGAATGTGGTGCTTATAGCAAAGTAATTGCACTCTTCTCTGGTCCTTGTCTGATTCTCATTGCGTCTGAGGAGGACCTATTGATGCTCCTCAGTTCTACTCAGCCTCCATGTTGCACAACGCTCTGCATGCAGCACAAGCCCCCCCCCCCTGGTCTGAACCTCGGAGATCTGATCAAAAGTGCCTCTGAGGCTCATCTGAAGACACTGCTGTCACCACCCCCCCTTCTCTACATCATCTACCAGCATCCTCCCTTTATCCCTGCCACCCCCCCACCCCCCTCCAATCCCCCGAAGGTTTACTGAGCAGCTAAACAGACACTGCAGAGCTCTCCATCTTTTTCTGTCTGCCGTCCTTGCAGTCTCCAGTTAAACCGTGAGCAGTCGTTCTTTGTCACCTTGCTCTGTCATACCCTCAAATCCCGTCTACAAATGTCCACTGAAGGTCACCTTTAGTTATAGATACTATAACTAGAAGCGTGATCTCCAGCTGCTCTGATCTGCTTCACTGTGACAGTCAAACGGGGTCAGTGGGACCCCATTCTTCCCCCTCTCTTGTGGGTTCTGGAAAAGAGGGATGATTAGCCAGCTCCTCAATTAAATATAACCCTACATCAAACGGCCTGTCGGCATGCGTTAGTGGTCCTTTGTGCAGATAAGAGGCCAAAAGAAATTGCCAGAGCTATCATCATTCTTTGTGATTTGCTCGGGCTTTTTATGAGACAAGCCTGACATGCATGCTGATGTTCTCCCGTATTTTGTTGGTGTTTAATTCAGGGTTTAGCTTTTCTCTATGAGCAAATTTAAGCTGGAAATCCAGCAGTGCTCTTTACGTTCTGTTGTTGGTACGTTGTGAGGTAAATATGACAGTGGCTGAGCTTGATTTGCACATATGTGGTCATGATACAACCTTTCCTTATTTTATCACCATCATTAGCTTTGGCAGCTCCTTTTATTGCCTGCTTTAACCCCCCTTTTCTGTGATTTTCTTTTTTTTCCTGTCTTCCTATTGCCTACATTCTGCATCTCTGCTGGCTGGCAGTGAAAATAGGTCAGAGCAGAAGAGAGATCTGTGTGAAAACTACCACACAATATTAATGAAGCGGTGAGGCGCCAAACCTGCACTGCGCTGTAAGCCGCAATGAAGCAGATCCAACGATTAAAGAGTCAAGGACATCAGATGGGATGTAGTGCAGTGGTTACACTCAGAGTTATGAATCCATGTGCAAAAGTTTTAAAACACAGTGCTTTCTTGTAACCATTTAACATCTTTTTTTAATCTTAATTATTTGCTCTGTAGGTTTTCTACAGGCCCTTTTAAGTTTCTATTTCCACAGAACATGCAAGTCCTGATATATGATCTACATCTTATGAGCAGTTATCTAATCTTATCTAGCCTGACTGACTGAAACAACTCACTGTTTCACCATTTTAAAATCATTTTGCTGCATCGTTAACATAGAAGAGATCCAATGCGATGTTTTGTGTAACTGATGGTGTTTGTCTCACCAGAGCCACAGGAGCAGAGGGGATGAACCGCGAGGAGGCGCCAGGGAAGTCTCCCGAAGACATGTACATCCAACAGAAAGTGCGGGTCCTGCTCATGCTTAAAAAAATGGGTTCTAATGTAAGTACACAGGTTTTATAAATAACATGTGCAGATCTTAAGATTTATAGATTTATATCACTTTTTCTGTCCTAACATCTTGTCTCTGTGATGTAGTGGTTTAAGTCTTCACCTTTATAAGTGGAGGACTTAAGATTAATGCCAGGCTACTATATGAAAATCATTTAACATTAAAAGCTTCACTGAACAGCCGGTAGAATTTAACGCTTCATTTATTAAAACTCCCTCTTTAACTTACAGCAGGTATCCTCAGATCTGCCGCTTTAGGTCCGGTGTCCTGCACATTTTAGATGCATCTTTACTTCCACACCTGAATACCATTGTTAAATTATCTCCTCAGTATTCAGCCAAGTTCTTGAGAGTCCTGCTAATGAACGGATTATTTGACCCAGGTGTGTTGAAGCAGAGACACATCTAAAAGGTGCAGGACACCGACCCTGGAGGACCGTAATAGAGGAAGCCTCACTTAGAAGGAAGGCCTATTTTAGAACGGATAAACTGCTTTAGAAGCAATAAATGTGTTCAGACAATCGAATAAACATAATAAATGTATATATTTTACAGGCTTATTCATAACTCAAGTTTTCTCCGACCGTTGGGATTTTTAACTTCATGAGCTCCAGAAGGGCGGTTTATCTCTTATTAGTAGTTGTAGGCCTTTTATTATTCTTTTGATATTCCTAGAGTCTGGAGACCTAAGTAAGCTCAGAAAGTCACCAAACTTGGCACAAAAATGTTCGCTAAAATGAAAATTGGGCGTGGCCAAACACCTTAACCCCTAATTAGAGACGGACAAAAATCCGTAAGTCATTGAGATCTGAAATTTAATACATCTTCCATCTCTTAATGTCATGTTCTAAAACAGACAAAGGCAAATGCAAAGTTCAGCGTTATGATATGACCATACGTTTGACTCTGATTTTCACAGATGTTCAAGTCTGCTCCAAAACCATGTGTCTTAATTTCTCTACAGCGCCCTCTAGAAGTACTAAAACCATCAGCCCCAAGCAAACCCTCTGCCTGGGATTATGAAATATGCTACATGTTACCAGGACCTACAAAAACTCTAGGAGCCAAAGTCCATACCTTACAGAAAGTCGGCCATTTTGAATAAAAGACACCATTTTGTCCCCGTTATTCATGTCGTATTTGAGTAAACCCCTCTTAGATTATTTCAAACTTCAAATTAGCTCAGCGTTAACTTAAGGCATAGGAGATTGAACTCTACCAAAGGATGTTTCCTGCATCAAACTATGTCGGCGTGGAAAACTTAAAGTCTGACTCCTGGCCATAAACATCATGACTTGTTTGTTTTAACTTCAGATGCAGGGTCTGAGCTGTACCATAGCTGCTGATGACCTCGCTTTAACCCCGCCCCCTAAGACCAGGAAATCTGATATTGCAATCCTAGAAGTCCTTCTTTCTGATTGTCCCTCATAAAATTTGTAATCAGACACTAGATGCACAAAACTGATGTTTAAAACCTCCTCTAAACCATAACTGATGCCTTTTCCACACCTTGCTGCTTGGATATGTTTGGCTCTCTGAGGGCAGGCATTGCACAGCTTCTACATTCATAATAAAGAGCCTCTGAGGTGATTAATCATTTTATTTGGGAAATGAAAATCCACAAAGTTTGATGTGCATTTGGATTCAAACATCTTTTTTTCTGATAAAAAAATGGAATCCAGTTTATTTCCAGCAGTAAAAAAAAGCTGTCTTGATGCAGATGGGTCAGTGACGACGTTCTGGAGAAGATTAAATATATACAGTATATCGGGCTGTTAGCATCTCCCTGAGCACTACTCCACCGATTATATTAAGAGTATATAGTACAACTGCAAACCTATGGAGACATGATTATCTACCTAAAACTACAGGTAAGGAAGGGAAAGCATTAGAGCGATGTCAAAACAACTCTGAAAGAGCTGAGGTTGGAAGATCTGTAAACAGCACAGCTATCAATCATTCACTCCATACATCTGGTTATAATGGAAGAACAGAAAGAGTAAAGTCTCTGTTGAATCAAAGCCCTGTTTGCAGTTTCCTTAAAGCCATGGAGGGAGCAGAGCACACTTTGAGGAAGGTCCTGAGGTCAAATGAAACCAAAATAAAGTCTGTGGCCTTTACACAGACACATGTGGTCTTGAAGTAATGAGAATAAAGGGCTGATAGGAACAAAAATAAGTCATGTAAACATGCTAGTCAGAATATTATGACCGGATTGAGCTCAGCTGGAATATTGTATTCGAGTTCAGATGTTGGTTTCAGCTGATCCATAATCCGATCAGCATCCATCTAAACACTTGTTCCCATCATGTCATTCGGATCGGAGCAAACCAACTCGACTTCCCGTGTGTGGAGGATGAAGAATATTCTGGGATGTTAATTTCCCGCTCTCTAATGCTGTGAAAAATGGTCAGCAGCAACATGAGCTGCAGAGCCTGTAGCTTAATTATGACGGGCGGCGACACCCCAGCTGCTCTCAGAGCATCGGTTCATTCTGGGCACCAGTCAGAACCAACACGTTACCTGCGTTAGTTTTAGAAAATTAGGACATCTCCGCACTTGGTAGAGTCCTTCTAATCTTAATGAAGCGTCGTCAACATAGAAGCATCTCATGATCGGATTATGATTTTGATTCCATCTGAACTTTATTTCAAACCAATTAAGGATTTTGTGCATGTAAACAGCTACTGTGTGATGGAAATACAGCCCTACACATTACTCTAAACACAACACAACACACCGTCCCATGAACACACACAGTGGTGGCAGCATCATGCCTCTTGGATACTACTTTTCTCCCGACGGGACAATGAAGCTTGAATTTGGCTCAAAGTTGCCAATAAAAAATGAGCATTGAGTTCAGTAACGGGACAAGTCATAACGAGTCATTTAGATCTGAGTTTCATTTTTTTTTTTTAAGTTTAATACTTATAACTCTTATAAAACAGTTTTTTACTTTTTTTCCTCAGCTTACTCCGAGTGAGGAAGCTTTTCTCCGTAATTACGCAGGTGTGGTCCACAGTCAGATGAGCCAGCTACCACAGCACAATATCGACCAGGGTAAGACCAGAGCACACACACGTCATCCAGTCAGAAACGACTGTCTTCAAAAGGTTTCATTTTATGACATTTCTGCACATCTTTATTCCTCTTAAATGCGTATTTGATCTTTTCTAATGTTTAATGAAAGCATAGAGACAGAGATCCCTCTCGCTTGCTGCAGAGCTGCTGCTCTAAAAACAAAAGGAAAGTCCCTTCATACCTTATTCACTAAACGTATTCCCTGTCTGTTCCTGAGAATGCATGATCATCAACCAGGTCTTTGAGATTACTCACCCAGCAAACACCCTGCATCTGTAGAAACAAGAGACTCCTCCTTCTGGAAGAGTAAAACACTGTTTACTGTCGTTTCTGTCCTTCTCTTGTCAGAACATACTGTGCGGTTTTACCATGGAAACCAAATCAGCTCCCAGCTTTGTTGTTGGGTTCATGAACAGAAGAGATCACTAGAGTGCGCTGTTGAGCTTTTCTTCCATCTACTTGTCATTCTAGGGTTGACCACAAGATGGCGCTGCTTTAAAGCACTAATAAATGTGCAGAGCTACTGCAGTCCTCAAAAGAAACCTGAAAATTGTAGATATTTTTGTCCAGCTAGACTTCCAGTCCAATAAAAGCGTATTAGACAGAGTCCTGCTGTGGTAAACCTGCTGTTGCTCAGGCCCTGCTTTCCTCCTTATCATCTTTATCAACCTTCAGACGGCATTTAGACAGAAAATCATGTTGAGGTGTCCTTGTCTGCGTCCTTTCTCTGTAATGAAACAATCAGTGCCAGTGAAATATAGAGATGATCTTTTATTTAATTTTTTCTTTTACAAGGCAGGTTTCATTTTAGCCTGACGTTTGTTTATTAACCAGCAGAACAAGAAGCATGGCATCATTTAGGATGTTTGATGGCATATATAAAAAGCTCATCAGAGATAAGTTCACAGATGTTCTGGTGCACAACTGTATGTCTCTGCTTTGTCAATACAGCAGTGCTGTAAGTAGAAGGCGCACATTGAACACCCTCCGTGTGCCCATGAGTTATTCATCATCTAGAGCTTGTCCGCGGTATTGTGATTAGGTATTACGAACACGTTATCTGTTTTTAAATATTCAAGGCTGAACAAAGGACAAGGTTTGTTGATTTAGTGTCGGATGGATGGAAGTCTCCTTTTTGTTTTTATTCATACAATAAAATGCAGGCAACACTATTTACTGATGATTTGAAGCATAGAAAGAGACTTCAAGCAATAAATGAACCTGTCGTGTTCTGTTTTTTTTATGTGCCGAGGTGTTTTTTTATGTTGCCACATGCAGCAGCTGCTTCGTCGGTGTGATTCTGTTTCAGTCCAGCAGCAGGGGGTTTATTTCTGATGGTGCATCAGTGGGTTATTCAAAAGTTAATCAGGCTGTTAGCAGGAGGTGGACCGGATCTTCTCCAGTATTGTACATAAATGCCCTCTGATTAGACATTTTAGTTTAGGTCAAATCTAATCATTTAGATTAGAACTTTATTATCCCAAGAAACCTAAACTCTGCATAGCTCATTCTGGGCTGTTCTTCTTGGGAAGAAAGAACTGCAGTGAGAACAAATGAGGCTTTAAAAATATATTTTCACTACTCAAACTAAATATCATTATTAATATTTAGGGTCTGGTGTTTTCTTCTATGCAGTCAGATCTGACTGTTCTATATGTAATTATTGTTCAAATAGCAGCACAGGCATGTTTTACTTTAAAAGTAGTGGTTTTATTAGCCAACACTGATTTCAGACCAAATATACAGATTACTTAAGAAGCCTATAATATTCAGTGAGCAATCTGACTGGAAGCTCATTTCCTGGATCTCTTTCCCTCGTGATTCATGTAATGTTCAAAAATGCTCACAGAGAAGTATAAAAATGAGGATAATCTTTATTTAGGAAGTTAGGTATATAATAAAAACACAGGGTATATGAGCAGAAAATAAACAGGAGGGTACAATTGGTCATAAGATAGTTGGGATCAGAAGACAAATGATTTGTAAAGATGTTATAATTATGTTCATTAGTGAGTTGGCAGCCTTTACCAACTTTCAGAAGATGACATGATATTAAACTAAAGTTGCACAGTAGGATATTTAAAGCTATTCAGATTAATAAAATCCTAAAGTTATCAAAATACATTTTTTCCCTGCTTCTGTTACAGTTTAATTACATTCAGTCGTTATATAACCTTAATTTTACTTAGGGAAAAAAAAACAACACAATTTAATTTCCCTTTCAGTTCAGTATGTGCAGGCTTCTAGCAGTGGTTTGTGTGTTTGTATCTGCTGCAGTCATGAATTAAATGCTTTGCATCGATGTTACATTGATGTTCTCAAAGACTGTTAGGAAACCACAGTGCATCGCATGAATGCAAGACGTTACCGATGGTTACTCAGGACAAAAAACAATGCAATCAATTCTTATTAGGAAATCCAATATATCTGTTTTTAACGTTTTTATTCCTGAATAAATGTTTCTGGAGACATTTAGACAAGAATCGTAGCTCATGTTTGATTGCATTTACACTTTGCAGATGTAGGTTTTTTGTGTTCATTACACTTAACTCATATTAACAGGCAGCTAACGGATTGTTTCGCTGGAAATAATAATCTAGTACTTTTCTTTCTACAGGGTTTCAATAAATAAAAGGAGGATTAATCTAAGGTTTGATTTCAGTTGTGCCTTATTTTCACTCTTTATTGCAGAGTTAATATACAACTGTACTTAAAAATAAAATAAATAAGTAATAAAATAAACTAAGATAAAATGTTTTTTTACCTTTAATAGTAAACAGTTTGTTTAAATCTGATCTAACGATGGATCAAACCGAAAGGATCCATGTTGGTTCCTTTCTGCTCCACACAGCAGTGAGGTTTAGTTTTAATTGGAAATAAAGATCTGAACATGTTTAAACGTGATGCCCCCTTCCCAGCATAGTGGAGGGCTCTGAGGAATGAGCTGAGCTGATATTGATGTTTTAAAATGTGCAGCTTGGTTCTTTCTGTCAGCAGAGAGAATCTTTAAAACGAGTTTATTTTCTTAATCTATGCAACGTCTCCATTCATTCCCTCAGACGCTGATTAAAAGTCAGCTATCATTCTGTCTGTGGGTCAGTGAATTTGCATTTCAGATTACTTTAATTGACTTATTAGCATTGAGGCAAAAACAAAAAAATGTGGTAAGCAATTTTAATTATACCAAGCAGGGACTTATCAGCCGCAGCGCTGAGACTTTCCTCTTTCTGCAGTCCTGCTCTGGATTCCTGATTCTTCGTTCATGCAGGACCTGCTATTCTTTGTATGAACCCCAGTATTATGTCGAGAAGAGTGGGAATTCATTAAGGGATGCTTGTTTTAGTGTGAATTATTTCATTATTGACCTATCAGACTGTTTTCGGTTTTAGTCTTTTAAGTGAATTAAGACACAGAGAAATAAATTCTGTTTTCACAGTTTCACAGTGCTTTCTCTGTAATCTGGCCGCTGTTGTTTTTAATTAACTGTTTTAATTATAGCTTTGTGGTTTTTGCGGCTTGTTTGTACACAAAGAGAGACAACATTTGTGGAGTCTGTATTGTCAAACACAACAAGGCAAATAAGTTCTCGTTTAAGAATTCTGGAGGGCTTCGATGAATGAGGGGAAAGGAGGAAATGTTGCAGAGGGAAGCTCTTATCCCTGGAAACCTGAAGGAGGTTCCTTAATGGCTTCAGGGTTGTTGTGCTGAATATTTGTGGATTAGAGCATGATGAAGGATGAGAGTAACAATTAAGAAACCCAGAATGTCCTAACATGTTCATACCTTAAGCCCAGGCGGTTGTAGATTGTTTTAATGCAAATTATTCATTGATAAGTTAAATTGATATTATCGATAATAACAATTAATTACCAAGCAACCATTGTCATAAAAACCTGAGCTTTCTCTTGTATCAGGAGTTAATTAGATTAAATTAAATTAGACATATTTTTAAGATGAAACACAACAGGAATCTATAACGTTTGTTGTTATATAAAAAAGATGAATTGAATTTTTTGAAACGCATATGAACCTAGAGGATTGGGGAAAACTTTGGAGTGCATCCTCCCATCCAAGAGTTCCCAGAGCAACAACTAAACCTCACATGCCTCAGTTAAGGTCAAAGGTTAGGGGTGAATTATAAGAAACAAACTGAGCAAAAATGGCCTCTGTGAGGGACATCATGGAAAACATTCTGGAGACTGTCCAGACTTTTCTTCCACCTTTGGGAAGGTGTGCATCTCTATGCATCTGATGAAAACTAACACAGCATTTCTGAAACAAATGGATCATAGTAAAGGTCAAACCTGGTGGTAGTATGATGGTCTGGACAGGTTTGTGTTTCTATACTGGCATCAGTAAGTGTATTTGATCAATTCTCATCTTCTGCTGTCATCCACTATTATCCTGAAGCAGAACATCCAGCCAGTGTTGGTTTAAGTTCACTTGTGTTGTTAAGTAGAGCAGGAAGTCCAAATCTGGTTGATTGAAAAATAAGGCTTTTAAAGTTGCCTAGTCATTAAACTCCCATCTGATTGTGAGTGATGGTCACCAACACGTTTAAAAGCCCTTCAATCAGTCCATGTTATATTTCCAGATTTATTTATGTCAGCTGTTTGTCTGTGTGGAATTAAATCACCAGTAACCTCCTCTCACCTGGAAACATTACATGTCCATTAGGCTTTTTGATTGTTTTATCTGAACCTTAAAACAGTCTGTGTATTGCTGATTGTTGAAAAAAAACACTTAAAATCCCTGACCATGTTTCTGTAGACCCCCCCAGTAGTCCATCAGTCTTCCCAACCTGCTGTTCTCAGCACCTTTATCCCCTCGGCTGACCCTGCACAGATTGTGACCTTAAAGGCTGTTGGTTCTGCATCACTGCATCAGCAGAGTCATCATCCAGATGCTTCTCTGCTTTTTTTCTGTCTGGAAAGGCAGCCAGGAGGCGCTTGGCACCTCTCACTTCAAACAGGCTGCCTCTGAGCTCAGTAAAAGATTTCTTCTCCTCTGAGGTTTTGCAGAAGCTTTTATGTTGCTTTGTTAATTTCAAGCCAACCACATATTGATTTATGCTGCCTTTAGAAGTGTAACGGAGGACTGGCTGATTGTTCCCGATGTTGATATCCTGAGCTGGAATATCAGCAGAAATTACCTACTGTTTGATTCTATGTATAAATATGTTTTAATATCTTAATTAAATAGCCAGACCGGTCATCTTTGAGTTTGGTTAATTTTAGTTGTAAATCCGATTAATGATTTTCTGCTTCATGATTTCTGTGATTCTTCAGGTTTTATTCTACGTATGGATTTATGAAGAACAAGTCAGATAAGATTGCTGCTGTTTTTTTTTTTTAAGCTAATCCACCTTCTCAGGTCTCTCTGTTCACCCCATCTGGGAGGGCGAGTTGAGGAGGGACCTCATCCTAAAGCATACAGGAGGGCGAGAGAACGGCTGGAAGCAGAGCAGCTTGAAAGCTCACCAAAAGCCGTCCGCTCGTACGCAGCCTGATTTTTATCTGCTGCTAGGCAACAGCGTTGAGGGACCTGACGTCTCCCATCTTGCCGGCTAGAGCTGGTTGCTGTGCGTGTTGGTATCGGGGCGAGGTCCGAACATGATGCTGAGGCTCTGTGTTCACATTTAGCTCAGCCTCTGGAGGTATTTTCAGAGAATATCTGTGGGTTTCTGGCTCAGGTTGCTCCAAGTGTCTGTTACAGAGAGGAGGAGGCTTTCACTGCACGGTTCAGATGGTGGGTTAAAAAAGCAGGGTTCCTATACAGTCTGGAAAATCTGGAATTTAATCTTTGGACAATAAAAGAAAATCACCTGGAATGATATTTTAATTTCATTTATATATACTTATTGTCTTTCGATTGATTTAAATGTCCTTCCTTTCATTCTTAAACTTTGATGTTCTACCATCTGTCCATCTTTGTGTGTTTCCTTGCACCCTCCCCCATGTTTCTCCTTTCCTCTTGTCTTCCTTCATTCCCCCTGTCTTTATTCTGCTTGCTATCCTAACCCGTCTCCTTTCCTCACTCCTTTTCCATCCTTGTATCCTGCCTCCCATCCTCCCTTCCTTCCTTGGAAGTTTGGAAAGCTGAACCTGAATCAGGTCTTCGTATTGTCTGCTGTGCTGCAGCATGACGTTAGAGGCGGCTGTTTTTAGTTGTGCAGCAGTGAAGATGACGGATGTGTGCAGGTGCAAAATCTACTCCTTTTTAGGTTTTTAGATCCATGTGTTCCGTCTAGGAAAACAGATTTCATTATTTTATTTTATTTTCCCAAATCAACATTGTTACCATCAGAAAATCGTCTTTTTTTTTTTTACCGATACGCTTCATGTTGGATTTTAAAACGTACCAAGTGTGTCTCCGAGTTTGTTTTCTCCAAGAGAGAGACTCGAGTGAAACAGATAAAAATAGTTTTTCAGCTTTGTTTTTTTTCTATTGAAGGTGTTCTGCTCTTTGTACCAAACACACGCCTCAGTCTCTGGCCTACTTTCATATCTCACATAATTAAATCTAACAAGCACACTTGGAAGCTGCTGTGAAAGTGTGTTTTAGGCAACCAATGAGGATGTGCTGTCAGAAATGCTTCCTTTTGCAAAGGTGTTGATCTTAGTGTTAAATCTATTAAAGACTGTAAGGTGTGTGGTTTTTGTTTTTTTGGCCAACAGTACAGGAAAGTGCTGACAGTATATTATCACATTCTGGCATCATTTCCTCTTCATTTAGTGCTTCTGGTCAACAGAAACGAACGGATCCAGCCTGACAGGAAATAAATTGTAAATGATGAGAATTAAAACCTGATTTGGTGAACAGGGCTGCGCAGACCGCTGCCGATTCTCTGCAACCACTTCTCCGATGTGCAGCCAAGGATAGAAACTGATTGGTTTGTCACATGGCTGCATTTTGTGTGAATGCAGCCTGTTGGACAAACTTAACACAATCAGACAAGTGTTTGAATAAATCGTTTTCTTCCTCATCTAAGGCCGGGCAATATAGACTATATAGAATACCTCGATGTTTGTAAGCTAAATGATGATATATTTATACATCTATCTTTTTCTTTTCATAAAGTAATAATGGAAAAGGCATCTCTTGTGCTGAATTGGACAGAACCTTAGAAGATGGAGCCCAGATGTCATTAAACAAATGAGCGTCACAACAGGGGGGACAATTTTCAGCATGGCGAGTTGCTATGTTGGGATAATACAGCGAGAATCCTGCCTTCTACTTGGAATCAGAGGCGGCCGGTGCGTTTTGGCCTTAGCTTTCCAATGAATTGAAGGTTTTTCAATCTGGATTCTAACGCTGCATTAAAAAAAAAATTCTTCTGTCTTTTAAAATGATTTTCTTTTTTTTTTAAACCACTCATTTCTCCCAACTAATGTCTAGAGACCGAGGTTCTTATTTCATCTATTACTGGATTTCTGATATGAAGGAACAGCTGCACATTGTGAACTGAATGTAATGGGTTTTATTTAATGGGACTCAAAATCGTTCTGGAGAGGTAAGACGTTTTGGCAGGTGTTCTTTACTCCATAGAAGTTGATTTAATTCTTTGACAACCCACTAATGAAGCCCTCATTCCTAAATGAAAGCCAGCAGGGATGTTTTATTGCCTATTTGACAGAACATATTAGTCAAATAAACACCAAGCAGGCTGTCATTATTATCTAGCGTTGCACAAAAGGAATAGGAAACACAGTCATGTGACTTCTGAGAGCCTGCTCCCTAAATGATGCTCAGTGGTGATCATGTCTACTGAAACTGTGTAGCGCTTAGCACCAGACAGGCTAACTCCGTAGGCTGCCACAGCTGAGGAGGCTGAATGGCAGTGAAGCTTCAGATCTGGGTGTTATCAGGACAGAGCCAGGATGCTGCTGTCAGTGTGTTTCCACATCCTGAGCACTGGCTGCAGGCTGGGGAGATGAGTTTACCTCCATCCACTAAACGGATCTTCATAGCGGGGTGTTTGCTTTTCTGTTGACTGGATGTTAAACATCAACGTGTCACATGTTCAACTTGACGAGGTGTTGGAGGCCTGAAAGGAATCAGATGCTCCTTTTCATACGGTTGTGACTTAACAACGTTGCATCCTCAGCTTTATCCTAACCAAAATAAAGGACTACATGTATAAGCCAGTTACTAATGTACCAGTTATTAATGTAAATGTAGAAAGACCGAGCAGAAGGGATTATTAGTGAATACAATCAAACCAAAAACATCATTTACATTCAGTTTAGAAGTTTGTTTCCAACCTGATGAAGAGAAATCTCTGAAAATCAAAGAAACTGTAAACATAGTTTCAACATACAATGTTTTTTTAATAAAATGGAAATCGGTAATACGCTTAATAATCAGTGGACGTAGATTCTTTGTTGTAGCTTTGAAACTCTTGTCATACAGACCAAACATGTTTTAACATGTGTCCTCTGGTATTTTAAGGGGGAAAGAGACTTTTTGAGGTTTTTTTTATTCATGTTCAAGTGTTAACCCCCTCTGGGAATAACCTAATTACAGTTTGGGTTTTTTGTTTGTTTTTTTCCCCCCCGTTGTTTCAATGGATTGGTAAGCAAAAGAAAATCCCAAATACACCAGAGCTGAATATTTCTCATTTATTTCTGCAACTTCCTTTGTTTCTTAGGTCCAGAGGACGTGGTGATGTCATTCACACGGTCAGAGACAGAGGACCGACGTCAGTGACCCAGGCCTCCACACCCCCTCTCCACATCAAAGACCCCCCCACCACCACCCCACCCTGCACACGATCCCCAACAACCTTCAACTCCACAAACACAACACTGATGAGCTCAGGAGAAAAGGGGCGAAGGAGGAGGAGACGCACTACACGCCGCCGGGCTCTCCACCCGTCCTCTAACATCCTGCTCCTTCCTCACGTAGAGACGGCACGACGTCACCTGAGATGTGCTCAAGCGGGTCACTGTGGGCTGCAGCAAAAAGGCAGCCTGAAAACACAAATTGGAAAACTATTTTTGTTTTTTTGTGAGGAATACGAGACAGATTTTGTAACGTTCTGTTTTTGTCGAGGCGTCAGGAAGTGTAGCATCAACAACTGATTATAGGCAGAGAAAAAGTGTCCAGTTGAGGCTCTGGCAGGAATAATACTATTGGAAGAGGCTTTTAAAAATATATATATATATTTCTGTTTTTAAATGAGCTGCAGGTAGTTTGGGGGTTTAGCTGTTGGGCGTTGCTTTGTTGTAGGAGCCTCATTCTTTAAAACCTTTTTGAATGAGTAGCAGGTTCAGCTGTGTCTCAGGATCCCCGGCGGGGTTCAGTGTTACTATTTACTACTTTATCATCTCATCGGACCACCGAGATGTCATTCATAGACATTCAACTTTTCCAGGAATAAATACTTTAAAATTACTGCATGGCTACATGTAACCTCATCAACGTTTGTAGACATGTGGCTTCTGTTAGCGTGGACTTCATTTTAATTTATTACCTCTTTATATCAGGTTATGGCCTGTTTATTGGGCGACCCCCGACCTTCATCTGCTTGATCTGTAGGATTCTTAACAAGGTGTCTGCAGGCTAATTGATCAGTATCAGTGGTTCATGTTTAGTTGATGCTGAGGGGTAATGAGTCTCCCGATTCAGTTATTATGACGACCCGTTTGTTACCCATCTTTCTGCTGCTTTTTTTTTTATTTCTCAGTGTTTTATCATGATGAGGGATTAATCAAACACTACCAGACATAATGGATTCAATCAGGAAACACAGGTGGAAACATCCTTTGTTTTCCGTTTGTTTTTGACTCATTGCTGATGTGTAAAACTTTAATATTATTGTTGTTTTTTTATTATTATTGTAGGCATAGCTGGAAAAAGTGGGGAAAAAATGAATTTAGTGTCAATGGTTTTTTCTTAAAACAAGCTGTGGATGTAATTTATCCTTTCTTGTAATGAAAGAATTGTGATTTTTAAGGTTAACCAGCAAACAGCGGCTCTTTGTTCACACTAAATTCACACAAACTCTAACTTTCTAACTATCTAATCTAACCCACGACGCCAAACATCAGAACTGTGTGCTGTTTTTAACCGTACTGTTATCTCTTGCACTATTATCAGCGGGATATGTTTTAAAGAATTAAAAAAAAAATAAAAAAAACAGGAAAAAAAAAGGTTTTAATATCTAGCACAAAGATTATTTGTTGGATTCACTGCAGGGTGAGAAATACGTTTGTAAATGTGTTTTTATTTTGTCATTTCAAAAGAACAATTAAAATCTTTAATTGATGCAGCTGGACTTTGAAAAGTTGTGTAACAGCAGGCATGTTTCCTAACAACATGCTGAGTTATTTAATTTGCTTTTAAAGTCTGCTTTGCCGTTTCTTTTGTTTATTCAGCCTTGTCACTATGACCATTGTTTGTACATTGTTGGTATTTACAGAAGCTTTTCTTCTTATAGAAGCTTCTTAAAAATGTTTTTTATATGTGTGAGCGTTGTTGGCAATAATTTCAAACTGAATGTCCTCAACAATCATCGCAATGTAAACAGCCAACAGGTCTGTCTGTATTTTAATTTTACTGTATTATACAACATTCTTTGTCTCTATGCATTTTTTTTAAGCTGTCTTATTGTACAGCCTTGGATCAGTGTGTGTGTGTGTGTGTGTGTGTGTGAGAGAGAGAGCGATATCCTTGAGTTTAACCCACCTTTTCCACTTCTTGCATGCTGTTAAGTTGAAAGCAAGATTCTCTTTCTTACTGTGACCTGATGTTGCTTCATTTTCTTTTTTTTTTTTATTGTCTTGATCTGGTATTGTTTTTCTTCAAAGTCTACATTGATTAGTTGGTTTATTTTTGTCTTTTTTGGGGCTTGTATGGCTGCTGACCTTACTGCCCTGATGCTTCCAAATCCAACTGAACCATTAAAGAACTTTTAAAAAGCAAAAACTTGTTTGTTTTTTTTCTTTATTTCTGTACTCAGATACTGAGGGTGGAGCTGCAGACACACATCAGTGTCTTTTATTGGGAGAATTAATGTGAAAGTAACACTGTTAGTGGGAAACAGTCATTGCCCTCAGCGTTCAGAGTATAGAATACATTTTATTAAGTTCCCTAAACTTAAAATAAGTCTTGAAGTAAATGAAAAGTTTGATAAAGACCCTCAACTAAACATGACAGCGAACTGTGGTAAAATAACTGCAGACATTTCGTCATGATTTCACAGCATGCTACCCTGCTGTAGTTACAGTCGTTTCATTTCAAAGTGTACAGTTTCTTTTGCAAAGAGTAACTTAACTAGAATCATGGAAAAATATTTATGCAACTCCTGATTATATGCATGATAAAAACAATTTGGATTTTTATCTGCAATTTTTTTATAACTAGTAATTTTTTAACCATCAACTGCAAAACAAATCTGACAGCTTTTCGTCTGCAGAAGACTTGTGCTTCAATGTTCGATTCAATGGTTGCCTTAAAGTAACTTTACCAACCTGATGTGTGACTTTAGTTTTACTTGTGCCTGAATTTTGGCTGATAAAACGATGCCTCAGATAAGTGAAATTCAACATGTCCACCAGTACAGCTTTCTTCTGTTTGTCGGAGGTTAGTTCTCTGCGGGTTACATGTCTGCTGAGGAGAAACGATCCCACAGCTCAGAATCTGTGGCAACACTTTAAAATGACCGACTCTCCATCCAGTCACCCTGAGCTTCAGCTCAAAAATTGAAATAGTGAAATAAAATTGAAGTCTATAGATGTGCAAAGCTGGTAGAGACGCACATCAAAGACTTGAAGCTGATCTGCACTGAGAGGTTGGTATTAACTCTGAGGGCCTCAGCTAAAAAATTCTCTGCAACACTTTACAGAGTTTAATTTCACTTTTACTTCGGAGATATTCATTCTTCTGTGTGCCTCTGTCACACACGACTGGACCAAATGTCATAGAAATTTGTTTCTGAATTAATAGGTTTATTTGGTGGGAGATTGCTGGCAAGGGAACATATTTGTTCAATACACAAGTGGGAAACCCTGCAGGATTACTGAAGAAAAATAAATCACAGCGGAGTTAAAATATTAATAAAGTCAATCCTTCTTAACTCTTTTATCAATACAGATAAATCATCTAATGTTGCTGCGAAAAGTGTCCTGCTTTATTGGATGTGTAGAAATGTTATATATCGAGTTTACAGCCTTAAATGCATCTCTGTTTTAAAGATATATTTAGATCCAATGGAGAGCTTTAACAATTAAACTGGAATTAAAAAAAAATTGGTCTTAAAGTGCCTGCAGTTCAGTAAATTATCATTTCTTTCCTTAAACAGCTGACATATGCTAACAGAGCCTTGTTGGCTTCACTGAACCAGCCACAGCTTCATATGATTTTCAGTCAGCTGCTAATTGACTTAAATCTCTGAACAGGGTGTGATTTGGTTTCCATATTTTGAGAAGAAAAAAAACGAATTCCTGTTTCCTCTGCTAATGATGAACATCTGTTTCCATACCTTTGTTTATGGATGAAATAAAAAAATAAATTGTTCAATTAGGAGGCAACAAGCTCATGGAACAGGTGGTTATTATGGCAGCAGTTTACATATCAACAGACACATTTAGTTTAGTTTGTTCACCCTTTGGTATTACCCTTCTTTTTTAATCAATGATTGCATTGAGTCCTTTCACCCAAACATATAAAGGCCTTTTTGTTTAGAGCTAGGTAGGTCCGTCCATCATTTACTTTTACAGCTTTAGATTCTGCCTGTGTCTAAAAAGGTTATTGAACATGAAAGGAGTATCGGGACGTGTGCCTTTCTCATCACGTTTTGATCATTCGTTAAAGATCTGTGAGGTATGAGTGTAGATTTATGAACAACTTATAGTTCTGGTCACTAAAAAAAAAATGGATTCATGGCGTTCTGTAAATTCACCAAAAAAACAGGGATGGTCCAAAAGAAGCTGTGACAGATCAAACAGCTCTGCAGACATCCAATCATAACAAGTATCTGTCCTGTTTTTTTGTTTTTACATTTTATGTAAATCTGAGTGGGTTGAACTTTTATCAGCAACTCAGGACCTCCTGATTTCGACCCAAGTCCCACTGCTATTCACTGTATGCTATAATAAGCCTTCTTATCAGTTTGGCTCCTGCTTCTAAGTTGTAGGTTATCCAAATGTATTGAAACAAGCAGGGCCTTGCACCTCTATTGGTAGAACAATTTAAAAGAGATTACGAGAGCTGTTTATCTTAGCAGCACAATATCTGGAAGACACATTTTCATTTGGTCTAAGTTCTGCAAAGATCTAATCCCAGATGTGCCTCAGCTATGAGACATTTTTCTCTATATCTATCCATGTATCTAAGACCTCCTGCATACCTGCAAGTCCAGCCCTCCTCCTTTCTCTCAATTTCACCCCTTAGAAGACTTTTAGCATTAGAAATGCAGGAAGGAATACATTGTTTACATGATAATTAAATAATGTTATTACTATTCATTGAAGGAAATCCATGCAAAAAAGAAAAATCTATTTTTAAAAGTGTCTGAAATGTAATTTGTTCTGTCTGCATGGGAAAATATCTCTGCCCCGCTGTGTTGATGACATTCATTAGTGTTACCACACGGCCTCAGACAAACAGAAGCCCAGCAGTTCACTCGTTTACATCGGACCTAATTGTTTCCCACTGCCTGAAAGACACACAAAGTGCACCTTTTGAAGAGAGCAAGCAGCACATTTCCTCTCCTTCCAGCAGCATAAGCTGCCTCTCTCTCTCCCTCTCTGTCCACGTGAGCCCTGGCGTTGTGTTTATCTGATGTCAGTCGGATCAGATCCCAGGCTCAGAGCCTGGCAGCCGGCAGCATACAACTGCTACCAGCACTGTCATGTCACGTTATGCAACTGTGTGAGTGTGTGTGTTTACTGCAGCAGCTCTCCAGTTTTATTCAGGGCAGAACTCTATCATGCAAAAAAGTCAGTTGATTTCCTAAAGCTTCTAAAGGAAATAATTTAATGCTTTTGGCTTTGATCAGTTTAAGTTAAATATATCTTCATAACCTACAGTTTTTTTCGGGATATATCTAAGTACGGATGTTTTGTTATAGTGAGTACACACTGCCCA
>JAUZNJ010050193.1:4764-20870 GCA_034780135.1 Jordanella pulchra | reverse complement strand
CATCCTGCTGCGGGTCTGGTTTTATTCTCGGTGTTTTTCCTCAGATCTATGGTCTCGTCTGTGGTTGAGTTTGGAGTCTGACAGGTGTCATTAATCCTGATAACCAGTTCAAACTGGTGTCGTTAATAATGACTGAAGGACAGAAGAAGTTACAGAACTTATTTTCCACCATCATTTAGGGAAGAAGTTCTTTAAAATTCCTCTAATGTGATTTCCTGGATTTTATTCTCACGTTTTCTCATAGTTGAAGTCTCCCTATGATCAGAAATCCAGACCTTTCATCTCTCTAAGTAGGAGAACTTGCACAATCAGTGGCTAAATGACTAAATACTATTTTCTTTTATAGTATATGAAGAGGAGGTGAACATTTTCTCTTTACACTAAAACTTGTTTTAGATTAGAATTCATTAAAGTCAGTTTTACAAGTTTGGAGACTCTGACATTAAAACCGTGTTTTTGTTCATTTTGTCGTCCTTGTGACTCAAAGCAAAGGTCAATGTGATCCAGATAAGTTTTTGCTGAGTCATGCCATGTCTGATCAAGGTGCAGATTAATCATCAACAGCTTGTCATTCAATTATATTTACTTTTCACCTTAAAATCACAAAGTGCAACAGATTTAATGACAGAACAACACAAAGTCGTCTAAACGGTGAGGCCTTAGAAAGTTTAAAAAAGGTTTTAAAAATGGTTTTACTAAAGTTTAAAAATGGTGCCGTTTGTCTTTATTTAACTAACTGAGTGAGAGTTTGGAAAACCTTTTCAGCTGCAGGTCTGAAGGGTTTGTTTCTACCTGCTTTGAGCATCTAGAGACAAACTTTGTTGCTCTTTCCTTGCAAAACACGTCAAACTGAGATAACAGTGAACTTTAACCTTTAAACTCCTGCTTAGATTTTAACATCAAATCCAAAACTGAATTATTCTTTGATATAAGGGATTATGTACAGGCTAAGATAGCCGTCAGTAAATTTAACAGGTCTGTGTTTTTATTTGTTACTTGTTAAGATCCAGAACATCAGATATTTTGAAAATCTGTTAAAACTTTACAAAATGTAACAAACTTAAAAATATAAATCGACAAGCTTCGAATTCAGATCACAAACTCGTACAGTCGTAAACTTAACGAGTACAAATCACCAAATTCATAATAACAAATCACTAGTTTAATAATCATCTTAGAAATCAAAAACAATATTCAGTTTATAAATTATTTAGTTCAAAGTCTAAATTTTTGAGCAGGAAATCCTAAATTTACAGATTAAAATCCACCTTTTAAAAGTGTGAATCAAATTTCTGAGTATAGATCTAGAATGGGTGGTTATGCAGTACCACTCCCTACCAGCTGGTGGTGGTGATGTACCTGAAGGTTGTTTGCCAACTGCTATTAAAGAAGGAGAGAAGATATAAACAGAACCATCAATCCAACCTTTGATCTTTGAAATGAGGTTTTGATGCATAGAGAGACGATTAATTGGACTTCCAGGCTTTATTTCCTGATTAATAGACTGCTGGGGGGGATTTGTTGCATCCTTATTACAAGTTGTACGAATGATTTATTTTTTCCTTCAGCATCACCAATACTTTAACTAAATACCTTAATGTTGGTTTGTTTTTTCACCACGATTTGGGGAAAAAATGGAAAAAAAAACAAACAGAAAAAAGTCAAATTTTTGGCGTCATCATAATGGAACGTTAGAAAAGTTTGAACTCTGTGTTTTAATCCAACAGACTCAAGTATTCTGATATTTATTGGGACCTCTCTTTCCTCCTTTAGGTGGATGAAGAAGAGTCCGTCTGCACGCGCTCAGTCCATCTACTCTCTGGCTAAAGGCTTAGAATCCAAGAAGAAAGACGTTTCTGTGTCCATCAGCTCCCAGCTGGGCGTTTCTGTGGAGGAAGCCGGTAAAGAGGTGGAGCTCAGCGTCGCCAGGCTCAACGTTTGGGCGGCTTACTGTGACAAAGTTCAAGGTGGATCCCTGGTGAGGCCTTCAGAGGTTGTGGTCCAGCTCTTCAGGAGGGAAGCAGCCGTGTTGCAGCCTCTGGTTCACCAGCTTCCTCTCTTCCACAGCCCATGCCGCAGTCTGGTGCGGCTCTCTCCTTCCCTGAAGCCCTGGGCGTCGTTGGGATCATCCTGCCTGACAAGCATCCCCTCCTCTCCATGGTAACGGTTCTAGGGGCAGCCATTGCCACTGGTAACGCTGTCATCATGGTTCCCAGTCAGAGGTTTCCGCTCCCCGCCTTGGTTTTCATTCAGGTAAAGGAGAAACTATTTGGATTTTAACATCTGTGTTATAAAACGGATGCAAAGGTTTTTGTTTCTGGAAAGCAGATGTTCAAAGATGGTGCAATGTGATTTGCTTTTGCAAACCAGCGGACGGTTTGTGCAAACCTTTTTATTGCATGCAAGCCTTCATTAATATTCAGATCATATTCTAATGACCAAACTTCATGATCTGCAGACGTGAAAAGCACAAACTCAACCGCAGTCGTAGTTTTTTGCTTCTTTTTTTTTTGGCTCCTCTCAAAAATTATGTGAAAAGTAAAAAATTAATTAAATGGAAAAATATTTAATAACCCTTTGGGATAAATAAAGTTACTGGTTAATCTAATTTAATTTAAAGTGTTGCACAAACTGATACGCAAAACAGCAGGTCGGCAGATGGTTGAATATCGTAGCACATTTATTAATGAAATATAATATCAAACATATATTATTATACTGGCCTATATATGTTAAAAGAAGTTGATTACTACAGCCAGCTTAATTTATTAATTAGGATTCATAATATCCTTACAGAACCATCAGTGCTGACTGATTATTATTAGTATAATTAGTATTAATATTGAAGTGAAATGAGGCCCAGAAGTTCTCATCCTCGGTTCAAACCTTCATGACTTCATTTTTCCTGAATAATTGAGCTTTAATTTTAATCATCTCTTCCTCTCCAGGTGCTCCAGTCCTGCGACCTGCCAGCAGGTCTGGTAAACGTCATCACAGGAAACCGAGACCAGCTCACCGTGGCTCTGGCCAATCACAACGTCATCAAGGCGATCTGGTACTGGGGGAGCGCCGAGGTGAAGACAACACGCTACGCTTCATGACTTCTAGAAGAAACGGATTCAGTCTGAGGCTTTACTGTCCTGTGTGTCGTCTTTAGGGCTGCCAGTACCTCCGGTTCACCTGCACCAGCCCGCTGAAAACGCTGCGGCTCTTCTGGCAGACGGACGGCGAGGAGAGCGACGCTGGAACGGATTGGACCGCGACGGATGCCTCTCTGATGGAGGACCTGTGGAGAAACGCTGTGCAGTGGAAAAGTGTTTGGATTCCTACAGCCTGAGACGTTCAAAGGGAAACAGAAGTCCTGTTAAAGATAACAGACGTATGAAGAGGAATCAAAGAGATCAGACGCCATATTCAAGATCATTTAATCACTTTTTTATACATGTATCAAATATGAGGACCAGTATTTTTTTCTACTGTGATTAAAACAAACCGGCTGTAATTCATCACATTGTCAAAGTAAAGAAGTGCAAACAGAACAGTCCTGCTGTGTATTTAAGTGACACTTTTCTCTCATAGTGTCGACCAATTTCCTTTTTCCTGCCTCTGGATCCGGTTGGTTCTCAGAGCCGGTTAGAAATATACATCTTTTCAGCTCAACGTCGTTCTTAAAGTTGGAGACGTTGGGCTTTTGTTTGGCCAAAACTCTGCAGGGCGTCTAAGTAGCTGAGTTTCATCCGATGCTTTTATTGTGAAGAGACTTTTTAAAAAGCAGTTCCTTGCAAAATATTTTTACCCTTTTGATTTTGATTCCTTTTTTTACCTTGTAAACATCTTGAACTTTGGTGACAGATAAACACAAAGCTGAGCGTAAAGTGGAAGGATAAACTAGATCCCCGGTTTTTCCTGTGGTTCCGCTGATTTATTGGTCGGCTAATCGATCCGCCTTGATTTCCTTCATTTGGGGACGATGCTTCGATTTGAAACGTTTGTTCTCCTGTTGCAAGCAAAAAACATGTTTGTAAATGGAAATTTTGTTTAAAAAAAAGACAATCCTGTAACAAAACTTTGAAAAAATGTTCGAATCACAAAAAAGTTTTTTAAGGTTTTTCTTAGATTTAGTTTTTCCTTTTTTTTTTTTTTCTATTTTCAGATTCTCCTCTGAAGTCTCCTTTCTGTGGCTCTGCTGGACATTATTAACACCTTTATTGCTCAAGAGTCGATGTTTTATTGGGCTTGAAGTGAAAAGGATGCAATTCCTGCAAAACAAAAAAAAACAGGAAAAAACTAAATCAGAAACGTATAATATGTAAAACAAAAATAAATCAGGAAGAAGGTAAAAAAATCAACCAATATTTGAATATTTAAAATTATCAGCATTTCAGGCTTTTTAAAGATCAGTGATTGACCATTGGAATCGCTGCTCCAACAGTTTTTATAAATAAAAAGGTGCATTTGTTGTCAGCTTTCATTGAACCTAGCAGACTAACCTCAGGTTGGTCCTGTTCTTAAATGGCTGTAAAAGCATAGAAACATGAAACTGGACTCATGGCTTTGTCCTCTAATCAACCCTCCAGTTTCAGCTTCTTTTCTCCCTCTTCTTGTCCAAACGAACGTTTGCATGAAGGCAGAAAAGTTCAACGTTAGTCGGACACTTTAATCGTCAGGTTTACACTAAAGGAAATTAGTTACACAAGTTTTATCCGGAAGTGTTTGAGTAAAACACTTTTCATGTTTCCATTTCAAGGACAACTTGTATGTTTTTCCTTTCACTTCCCAATCTCACTGCTTTGTGTTTGTCTTTCATATCAAATCCAGATAAAATCTCATAAAATGTTTCATTATGACGTAAAAAATAACAGCTTCGGTACCTTTAGAGGTGGTTCTGTTGTGTGTCAAACAGTTTTACTGGCGCAGTGTTCAATAACAGAAGTCTGAGGGTCTGAAGGGTTAAAGTGTTGTTATTATTATGGGGTTCAAAATGACTTGTAGTGTTGATTTAAACTCTGTGGTAAAAATGATTATGTGCATCTGTGACTGAGTATAACCAGGCCTGTCAATGACTGGGCAAAAATAAAAAAGTGCTAACTCAGTTTAAAATGACCTGCTTGTTTATTTCTTTCTTCTAAGTCTTTATTAACGTTGAATAAAATTAACTCAAAGCCTATTTCTTTACTTTGCATTTAAAACATCCTGCAGAATGTTTAAGAAATGATACCGAATTCTTAAATTGAGCCGTTGTCATTTTGTTTTTGCATAAAATAGCAACATAAGTTATAAATTAAAGGAGAGTTTCAAAATTTTCTCTAAACGGATGTTTTTATTGAAAAGCTTCTTGTATGTTGACCAAATTCTGTTCTTTGATTCACTGCTTTGAGATCAGCCTCTTAGTGTTAACAAATATGACTATTTTATATTCATTCACTCAGAAATAATTATTAATTTTTAACCTCTGAATCCATGAGTGCTGCTTACAGGCTTAATGATGTATGTAATTATAACATCTGATAGTTTATATGTAATAAACATGTTGTCTTCAAAGTGTCGCCAGAATAAAAACACAGCTGCTCAGCAGATTAGAGGAGCAATGCACATTAATAAACATTTATTTAGGATAAACTCCGTCTGCAGACTGTTGATGTTGCCCAATGAATATCGAGGAGAACAAAGAAACCATAAAATCAGGCATACCTGAACAAAGATTTATAAAAACCAGCAGTTTGAGAGGAAAACATTTGGAAATAAAAAAAGAACGGGGACATTTAGTTTTAAAACAAATTCAATCCAAAAATAAAAATTTGGAAAAACATTTAGATGAGAAAACTTGTATTTATTTTTTCAAAACCTTTGTTACAGCTTGATGTTTTTTTGTTTCTTGTTTTTTCCAAAATTTCTGTTTTTCAGTTTGAGTGAATAATCAGACAGCTGCAGCTCTTCCTAAATGCTGCCGTTAGATTCCCGACCAAATACCAGGAAATGGTATCAAATCAGCTCCTGAATCTCTGTATCTGCTCCCTGGTTTGTTTGCGTTTTTTAAACAACTTTTTCAAAATCGTCTATAAAGCTTTAAATGGTGTTTGGCCTAAATGAATGTAAACTGTAGATCCCAGAACCAGAAGTAAACAAAGTTCAACTCAGGAAAAAAAATGTAAAAACATCCTACAAACAAAACCAGAGGAGCAGAAACTTTCATCTGTAACTCAGGAATGAGAACCTTTGCTTTTCCAGCTTTCCCACTAAGGAACTGGATAAAGAGTTTTATGATGAACGTGTTTATGAGGAAGGCTTCTAGGTGTTTGACATTTGGAGCTGTGGTTAAACCGGACCAGAGGCAGATTTAAGTTCAGAGTAAAGTCTTCATGTTTCCAGTGAAAAACATCTTGACCACTTCAATGATGCTGAGAGGAGGAACCGGCTGAATGAATTTGATGACGCAGACTTCCATGACCGTTTTAGCATCTATGAAAAAACAGCAGCTGAGATCATTTGTTTGCTACAGACAAAGATCCATGTGACTCAGTAAGAGCAACGTCTGAATCTCCTTCCTTAACAGCACTTATCCCTCTGAGATTTTTGGCACGTGGAACTATCCACCGTGAAACAGCAGATCTGCATGATGTGAGGGAATCGAGTGTCTGAAAAATAGTTCACAGAGTTGCAAAGCTGAATGTAAACAGAGAAAGGATTACATCAAGTTTCCTGCTGCTGCTGATCAGACAACCTGCAGCTGCAGCTGTATAGAAATGGGGATTTTCCTGGAGTAACACTATTAATTCCCAACAGAAGATGCATAAACTGCAGGCTGGAGAACAGAGTGGAGTCCTGCCTGGTGACAGTGGTTATAAACACTCCTCATCTGCATCCAATCAGGCCTGAACAGCAAGTCTACAACCAAACCTACATCCACACCAGAGGCTGGTACAGCTCATGTTTGGCTTCTGGAAGAATCGTTTCCAACGTCTCAGGAATACGTCACCCTTTCAACCAAGAAGAAGCTGTATTGTAGGACCTGCAGTGCTGCATCATTAACTCAGACACATGGCTGTGAAGAGAAACCTAAACTAAATATTACAATGACCCACATTTCATAATAAAAAAATGGAAATTCTTATAGAAACAGCTTTTCTGTGCAGCACCTTTCATAAAGAGAAAAGCTGGAAACGTCTGAGTGATCCACAAGTGATCCTTTTGATTTGGTTCTACTACATCCTTAATTATCCTTAAAATGATTTAGATAAAGATCAAATGTGGTTCATTGGTTAATATATTTTGGTTGAATGGTGATTATAAAGCAACTTTTTTAATTTCATTATGGCAATTATGGTCAACGGAGGCATTTTTAGGAAAAAACACAGAAGTTTTGCTGCTGTTTCATGTTTCTCTTCATCTTGTTGAAGGATTTTTATCTTGAATTTACATTCTGCTTCTAGTTACTGGATTTGTCCCCTTGGATGGACCAAGTTTTCCTTAATGAATAGTTTGGCTTTTCACTCTTGCTGTTCTGTCTGGGAAGGAGAAGTTGCTGCTGCCACAGGTGCTGAGGTCCGACTTTTCTGACGACATCTGATTGAAGCTCAGGTCGTCTTTTTTCCAGAGAGAATAAAAACAACACATAAGGATTCGGTGGTATTTCTCCTTTTTTTATAGAGTAAAAAAGTTACTATTTAGCTCATCTGAGCTGGAAACAGTGACAGAGTGCTGAAGAGTTTCCCCGGCTGAACTGCCCAGATGACCATCATCCTGGAGGCCTTCTAAGCGTTTCTCTCAGGTCTTCAGTCTGACTGGGGTCCATCAGCTGCATGCAAACACTTCCTATAAGAGTGGCTGTTTTCTTCAGCTTTACTTTAATATTTTGTCCACAGGAACAATAATATAATGTAATTCTTACCTCCATCTGTTGAGGGTCCTACTGGTAACGATTTCATTTGAGTTACATCTCAATCGTGGGATCATTTGAAGTAATTTCCTTTAAAAACATCTCCTCCACTCTCAGCTTTTTAAGTTCTTTCTTTGTTTTCCATGCCTGTTCAGAAGTTAAACTCCTGTTCCATACACATACTGCTCAAATGTATAATACAAACATTTTTACTATATTCCATTAAAATTTTTGCATTACTTGCACATTGTTAATCTGGTTCACCTTGTAATTCATGATCTGATCGGTCCTTGATTACCTTAGTCAGAGACTCTGTATTCTGGAACAGGTTGATCTGAAGTTCAACAGCCTCTCAGTAATAGTGATAAATTTAGTTTGAATTAAGTTAAACCAGATTATTTGAGTCCTGGTTTTATTTAAGTTCCGCCTAAGAACATATATCCTGTTTGCTTTGTTTTCACCCATTAATTGCAGCTCCACTGCTCTCATCGTATACTTTGAAACTGGCTGATAGGCACAAGAAGCAAAAATTTCTTGAACTTTAGTGAAAAGAGAAGGAAGGCCTCAAAAGAAAGAAATAAAACCAGAGTACATTTATAAGATTCTTCCTATTGATGGCAGAAGAGCAGGCATGTAGTCTTTCACTTCTGCCGTTGTTCAAAGGTTTCTCATCTACATTTCTGGAAACAATCCTCCATTAAACCTTTGATTAATCATAGTCCTACAGGAAATTAACATAAACTTAGATTTGGACGTATATTAAATGGATTTAGCTGTTATTTGTCTCTGATTACGTACCAGACTAGTAGATGATGCACAGACACCAGCCGCTCCTGACCAGATTGGGGCCCAAAGCAAAATGTTATTTCAGTGTTTCTCTGTAGATAACTGTTGAGACTTCAGTTAACGACACATAGTGACATGTACATGATTAAAAAGTGGAAAACGTCTTAACAAGATACATTGATATAAAACTCTGGTCAATATATTATTGGCTAAAGTTTAGAGCTTGTAACTTTGCCACTCTTTTTCAACAGAGGTGAATGCAAAGGGTCTTAACAAGGCATTCAGTAAAATGTTAATCAGGGTTGCGGTAAAAAAAAATTTTCCTTTTTTTTCTTGCTTGTGTCATCCGTGATGTCGCTTGGATGTCTAATCATCTGTAGCTGTGCAAGAGAGCCTGCCTGCCTGCCTGCACACCCACCACCATCTGATTGGTGGGATGTGTAGAGCTGACAATCATTGTGCCGTCAGACTACAGGTGGTTTTTTTTCTCACGGTTTAGTGCAACAGCGAGCAAAATGTGGCCCCTTGGAAAGCTGAGGCTCTACGCACAGGGTGTGTTCTGCGTTCAGGGTGGGGCGGCCCTGGCAGAGACATACCTTTCCTTTCTAACCCATAAAACACATAAATTAAATGCATGCTTGGTGTGAGGGACCAATCAGCTGGTGTTCCTTAGATAGTAAACTTTTAACTAATCTCATTGTGATTTGATTGAATTGTCTTCGTAAAGAGCCTTGAGATGACATATGTTGTGAATTGGTGCTATAGAGATAAACTGAACTGAATTGAATTTGGAGTTCCAAGTTTAAGGTTATTAATGTTTTCCTTTAAATTCCTAAATAAGCACTTAGAGTTTTCTGCGTTTAATATTGCTATATAAATAAACCAGCTGTTCTTTAGGCCAATGCTAAGCAGGAACGTAACTTCAGCTAAGTTCCTCTTAGGGCTCATTTCATTTTTTGTTTTTTTCCAGCCTCACATGATGATGCATCATAGATATGCAGTGAATTTAAGAATGCTAATAATGCTACTGGTGTTAGCAAGGCGTTTAAGCCCTACCCTCTCTGCTGTTGGTTTTTCCACAAAGGATTAATGCACAGCCGGCCTGGTCAGGAGTTATTTAGCAGCTGTGTCAATGGTCACCAGCTGGCTTTCTGGTAGTTCAGTAGTACTGCTGGTAGATGGCGCCACGTCTGTTTGTCAGCTCATTGCTCCCAGTGCTGAAGTTCTATTTAGGCTCCAAAAATACTATCGAAACACTATCAGAAGGATGCTTAAAAACCTTATTTTCTCATAATCAGTTGGATTTGGTCTTTTTTATATGAGCATACAACCTGACCATGTAGCTTTAAAAGCTGCATGTTGACTCCTCTGAATATAATGTTGCTGTTGTGATCAAAAAGCTCGGTCTTTGTCTTATTTGGCCATAAACCTTTTCTTAGAAGTTACTTGACCTATCTCTGCTGGCAGCAGCAGATTTTTAGTGAGTCGATGCTTTAATTGAGTCAAAAACCAATCAGTCTGTGGCAGCGTGGAGTAAAACCCACTTCACTGTGGACTGAGACATAGGTATATTCCAGCAGTTTTAAATTAAAGAACAACATGAAGCTAAAGAATTTGTTCCCAGCATTTTATTTTCAGAAACCAGTTTTGCTTCCTTTTATTTTCCTCCTAAACCGGTTCCAGCCAGCAGACTGCTGAGGTAAACACCTCTGTGGTCACCAGATCTCCTCCCTCTGTCGTAGCCAAAGAGGAACAGAGCAGTTGGTAGCTTAATGCTGAGGAATGCTGAGTCACTGCAGTGACACAGCACTATCTGCGGCTGATTCATTTCCCCCTTCTGAGAAAAGCTGATTCATGGTGTCATATGACAATGCACTGAAGTAATGCAAGGGTGCTATCAAAAATGCAGAGTCACTCTCAGGAGGTGAAAAAGCTTTAAATAGAGATATTCTTATTTGTGATCTCTAGCAAACAATGAATTATGGATTTTTAACTGTGGATCGGACATATGTCCCTTATCTCAGCTCTGATGGACATCAAATGTTTACTTTTTAAAGTAATTTTACATTTTATTCATTTTACTTTTCAATTAATTCATTATTTACCTATTTTGTATTTATTTAAAAAGGATACTTCCCAATCATAAGCCCTTCAGTCCATTATGTAAATAAGTCAGATTTAACCCTGGAAACTAATCTTGATCCACAGTCTGTGGCAGATCAAAGGTCTAAAAGACAATTAAAGAAATGCTTTAAACTTCTATACCTCATGGTTGGACTGACAGAGTTAAATGTTTGTGTTTATGTTCCAGAACATTTGCAGGACAGAATTTACCTTCTGCAATCAGTGGTTCCACCTCCTTGTTGGGGATTTTTTATCTCTATTTTCCCCAAAGACGTTGATAATTTTATGTTTTATAATCATCAAATGAAAGATATAAATATTTAAGGAAACATAAAAAAAAATGAGATGTTAATTTTTTTTTTACTAGCCGTCCCAAATAAACAGGTTATATAAGTAAAAACCTTTTATAATCAAATGGATATTACTGAAAAGAAACATTTTAATTTCTAAAATGATTTAATTTTGTTTTGTTGTTTTTTTTTTAACCTTTGTTTTCTACAGGAACATTCATTAAATACTTTCAATCTTCTCTTCATTCATTATCTCACTGCAGGCCTGAAAAAAAAGATTAAATTGGTGACATATGAACGTTGTTGTTACAGTTTCTCACTTTTTGAACACAAACTTTAACCTACTGATATAATAAACTGAGTCAAAGTGGATTTCCAATGGTGAAGTTGACAGGAAAAGATAAATGTTTGTATCTTTAAGGCTCCTGTAAAAGTTGCAAAGGTTTCTATGGTACAATGGATGCAACTATTTAGAGTTAGCTGTAATCGCTGGAACTCTGCTTCAATCACATTATCACAAGTTATTTATTAAAATCCGAAGAAGGAAAAATATTTTTTTATTCCTGTACGTTCCAATACAGCCAATTGGGAAAAAAGGGCTGCCATCTTGCTTTTTGGCCTTTGATATCTTATGGTAAAACATGGTAGTGGCAGCATCATGCTGCAGTGACCCTTTTTTTCTCTCAGCAGGGGCAGACAAACTTAAAAGAAAGTCAAATAGAACTCAGTATAATGCAATACTTAAAGAAAATGCAAAAGGCAAGGACAGAGCTTTAACTCTGAGATCTATTACATAGAATTCAGCTAACATCCGTTGATTAGTTTCTCGCTCTAAAGTCAAATACTTTGAAAATATGTCTAATGAGGAGGATTTCTCTTTCAAGGTGCTGCAAAAACACTGACAGAGACAGTTGGACCATGACTGCAATCCAAGTTATATAATCATTGGAGCTGCTCTACTGCCTGAGCTTCCTCCAGAATGTGTTGGTTACATGTGAACTCTGAACACATCAAAGAGCTACGTCATCAAGATACTGCATTTTCATTAAATGATCTATGTGCTTAAACGTCTGACAGTTGCACTGCCATAAGAACGTAAAGCTGCTTTGTACAGAGCACATGCAGGATTATGGTTATGATGTATGAACAGGTGCTAAACAAAGCAGCTGCCCAGACAGACAAGCCTTTACCTGATCGGGAGGAAAGAATAGAGAAAACAAGTGGAAAGTTACCGGCCGGCAGTTATATGTCAATGTGCTTCTCCTGCTTTTTTAGGGCCATATACATATGGTTTGGCCATTTGCTTTAAAGATAAGATAATCTTAAATGTTCTAACACTATGAGACCAACATTAAAACCTGGTGAAAGTCAGCATCTTTGTCCACTAAGTTTTAACAGACTAGTTCCTGGTTTAATGACATGCTGTCTGAAGCATTTTATGCTCTGTAATGTCTCGCAACATTCCTCTGGTATTGAGTAAAGCCATAAAAATCACCCTGGTTTTATTTTAGTGCCACATCAGCAGTTTTCAAAGTCATGTGGTGCCTTGTGAGTTAGAAAAAACAAGTTCAGTCCAGTAGATCTGTGCAGTGTTATAAGATCAGGTAGAGTATTTCAATCCAGGTCTAAAAACATCAGATCTCAGAAGTTTTTATGTCTGAAGGGCCATTGTAAATAATTTTACATCTTAAAATATCCTGTGGTTCTGTTGCTTGCTAAACTTTTAAACCACACAGTCTATAGGATTTAATTGACCCTTTAAAGTGAGATAACATAAGTTGTAAAATGTAAATATAAATAAACAGATTTGATCATGATCACATTAAGTGAAAACCAATAAAAGATTTTAACAGAGAATAAAAAAATATAAAGCTACACCGACCTATGTGAATAAGTGTGTTAAAGAGAATAACATTTAATTTCCTTTTGGTATCAATAATCAATCTTTACTGAAGCATCCTTTAAATTTCATTTCAGCTCTTTGTCTTCTTTGGTATCAACAGGCAACATTTTCATTTGTAATATTTACCTATTCTGGATTCTGAAACTTCTTTACATCCATTAGAATCTAAAGATTTATTTTTTTGCTTTAGGTTGTCTCATTGTCCTACACTTATAACTGTTCTTTCTACGAGTAAATTTTGGTATAGATTTTTATAATTCCTTGGAATTTTCCTTTGCTTCCAAAAGCTTTTGCCTTAATGGGATTAATAGTTTTTTATTTTTTCAAGCAGCAAAGTTTATCTTTCTTTTAAGAAGAAGAAGGCCTGGTAGCCTTTTCAACCAGCCAAAAGAGGGGGTCTTTGCTCTATTAATCTACGTTTTTAATTGCTTTAGACAGCTCGGGAAACTGAATCACTTTTACAGTATTTGACCAAAAATACCTGCAGATTGGGCATTGTTTTCTTTTTCTTTTTAAATCTTGGTAATCCTTAGTAACAGTACTAAGGATGAAAGACTACAGAAAGTCTCGGACTAAAAGAGTCTGTGTAAACACTGTTTAGCAGCTGATTAATTTATTTTATTTTGCAGAGGACATTTTAAAATCATGATTAATTCACTTATAGTCATTTCAGAGGTGCTGTTTTAAATACGATTAACATCATTACATTAGTGCTGACAAAAAATTTTAAACTGCCTTTCGACACCCTGGGGAACATCCGGTTAAACAAGAAAAGAAATCTAATTTCATTATTTCTTCAATTCAACAAAGGAGAAAATGTTGTTTCGTCGTGTTTTGTGTTACATCTAAGTTATATCATCCTCGCTTCCTGATTGGAGGAAACCTGCAGGGTGACGTTGACGTCTGTCACGAGGTCTTCCCAGGCGTATAAATACAGGGGGCGCTTCGTCTTCCATTTCAGATCAGGGAACAAAGCCTTGAGGAGTTCTTGCTTCAACAGTGTTTGGACGGGACTTCTTCCTTTTTCTTCCCGAATTTTCTTCGAACCGTGCCGCCCGCATTCCGGAAATATTCCAGCCCTGCTTCTACTTGAACACTACCGAAGAAGTCGACGTTAAGCTTTATTTTTCTACCGTTTTTTTTGTTTAAAAAAAGCACAAGAAACCCCAGCCAAGATGGATTCCCAGGTGCGTCAGAACTACCACCGCGACTGCGAGGCCGCTATTAACAGGATGATCAACATGGAGCTGTTTGCCTCCTACACCTACACTTCAATGGTAAGAAAAAACATAATTATTTATATTCTGCAGTATGTTTTAAATTGCATTTATTAATGGTGGTCCGCCACGCCCGGATAAGCTGCTCAGCGCTCGGGTTGTTGTTCGTTCTTGCTAGACTCCGCCATGACTCACGCGCCTTGACCATCATTATCTTTCGTCCGATGATTGGATTTTAAGGCGTTTTAATAATAGTTTACACTTTTTCCCACCAGGCTTTTTACTTCCAGCGTGACGACGTGGCTCTGCCGGGCTTCGCTCATTTCTTCAAGGAGAACAGCGATGAGGAGCGGGAGCATGCCGAGAAGCTGCTGTCCTTCCAGAACAAGAGAGGAGGACGCATCTTCCTCCAGGATGTCAAGGTAAGAAGAGCCAGCGAGATCTTTAGCTTTCACTTCAGTTTATTAGTATACATACCATCTCAAGGCACTTTACAGAGACTATTCTATCAGAAAGAAAATGGATGTTTGGTAAATCTGGTTATCACTGCAAATATTAAGTGAACCAAAGAGCCACTTGCGGATCTGAAGCTGCAGGTTTGAAAACGGGTGACGACTCCATATGATTCGAGCTAAATTCATTTTTTTTTAAGCCACTGTGGAAGTTGTCCAAATGTCTTATTTACGGCTTCTCCATAAACACATGACACTAGAAAGTCTACAGTACAGACCTGTTTTTGAACTCTGCATGTTTAAATGCAGCAAATGCTGAGCTTTGTGTAGCTCAGGGTCATTAGTTAACAAGCATGTTTGAGTAGGAATTGTTTGAACCGTTGATGCTCATTCTTTGTCTTTTTGTCCAGAAACCAGAGAAGGATGAGTGGGGCAGCGGCCTGGAGGCCATGCAGTGTGCTCTGCAGCTGGAGAAAAACGTCAACCAGGCTCTGCTGGATCTGCACAAGCTTGCATCTGATCATGTCGATCCCCACGTAAGTCGAGGGCTTTCTTTTAAACTGAAATTGTAAAGGTTTGTTTAAAATCTAACGTCTAAATGTCCCTTTTCAGCTGTGTGACTTCCTGGAGTCTCACTACTTGAACGAGCAGGTGGAGGCCATCAAGAAGCTTGGTGATTACATCACCAACCTGACCCGCATGGATGCCCACAACAACAAGATGGCAGAGTACCTGTTTGACAAACACACCCTGGGATGCAAAAGCTAAATGCTGCCCTCTCTTCCAAAACATGGAGTTAAAATCTTTAACCAGTCATGCTAACCTGCTACTACTCCATTGTTTTAAAAGAATACTCTTGACCTAAACTAATCAGTCTCTGAAGTTGTATTACTGAAGTGTGTGAAGTAGTTGGTCTTGTAACAGTCTTCTGATTCTCTGAATAAACATTTTGAGCTGGATTTGTGTCTGTTTTCAGTGGGTAGCCATTAGAGTTGACAATTTTTGAAATGAAGTTACCACTTTTAATTTGCATAATTAAAACCGAAAGCTGCACGGCTTAAAGAGAAGTTGCTGAATGGGTGAATAAAGTGGGTCGAATATTGGAAATTTCAGACTGGGAAATGTAGATATAAGGATTCATTAAACTTTCACCAGCCTCCACAGAGGGGTCCCTTAGACTGGTCAAAGTATGACATCAAAGTTTTGTACAATTCAGGAAAAACTAATTCCCATGTTTCAAATTTTACAAATCCTAAGAACTGCTGGCTACTCCAGATAAGTCTAAACAGATGCAACTTCTGCAGAGAAAAGCCTGCCTTTGGGTGGAAAAAGAACGGATGGATGGCCACAAATTAAGCCAAATAATGCAATGAAAGCCATTGCTGCCCTCAACTCCGACCTGCACTGACACTTCATCTGTTTTGCACTATTCCCCCCCACAAACTGTGCCAATACTGT
>JAUZNJ010050182.1:0-30727 GCA_034780135.1 Jordanella pulchra | reverse complement strand
ATCTATCTATCTATCTATCTATCTATCTATCTATCTATCTATCTATCTATCTATCTATCTATCTATCTATCTATCGCGGTAAAACGGCCGTCGTGTTACTTTATAACGCGCGTAATTAATAATTGGATCTATGGAGACAGAATTGTGTGAAAAAATCCGTTATTATGATGTACCTTCTACCATTAGGCTTGTCCTGAATGTGCCCTGATAGCATGTCAACAGTTGATGCTCTGCTGTTTTATCTGATGCCTCCAGAGACCGATGCGTTTTTATCTCCCTCAGCCATGACTGCCATCCCCACCCCCTATCCGTGGACCTTGGGGAACCGCCGGCTATGGAGAACCAATCCATTCTTCCGAAGGAAAAGTGGCACACACGATTATTTATTTAGCTATTTATCAATTTTAGCAACTATCCAATTAGGAATCTGTGGTTCCAGTTAAAGCATTTGGTCTGTCAGATGAACATCCATCGTTAAGGTACGCGATGCATAATGTGAATAAAGAGCCCACTCTTCTTAAGATCTAATAAAACACGAAACATCTTTTATCAATAAGCTCGATAAATGAGCTTATAGAGGAAAACCTCTTGCTGGGAATTCAAAGTTGCCCAAGGCTTAACCTGAGCTTTAGTTTCTCTCATTAAAAAATAAAATAATAAAGCACCTCAACAGCGCAGCCAGCAAAGTCTGCTATACCTCGCGTTGTTACAGACCGTTGCGCTTTGCCTGTTTGCTTTTTTTTAATGCCTTGCCCTCCACAAGACTATATAGCCCCAACGACAGCCAAATAATAATGAATCATTTCATAAATAATGGGTTTAGGAGCTTATCGGGAATGAAGAGGCCGCTGCCGTGCGCTTATCTCACTCGGCCACATTGCGGCCTGTGTTCCGCTCCCCATACAGAGAGGGAGCGCACTGGATGCGACGGGGAATAACTCTCACTCGCACACACCCACCCACCCACACACACAAATACACACGTACTGCTTCACAACTGGCAGAAAAAAAGAAAAACCTCAGACATGGATGACCCGCTCACAAAATGGCTCCACTTACACAGTAACATCAACAGCACGGCTGAAACGGTAAGTGCGAAGGAATCCCTCTCCGTGTTTAAACCGTTGCTTGTGTCGATCCTGATGTCGCGGTGGTCATGACATCGGGTTTATTTCTATTACAGTAATGGGCTAAATGTTTAATCTGTATTTTCTGATATTGTCTGAACGGGATGAGGCTATAGAGAGAAACGGATGCGAGGCCTGTAGAAGAATTCCCAGAAATAAGAAAAAACGTGACTATTATCTGCGGTTCGGTGTTTGTTTTTTTAAATATTTGCATTGTTTTATTCCATTTTACTATACCTAAAACACCTCACGGTTATATAAATGGAATGATAAATAGAGTTTTAAAATCCAAGGGTCCGTTTTAGCAATAATAGCATGCTGGCCCTCCCAGAGAAGATTTATCTACAATTGGTTTCTTATTTGAGTAAAAAAAAAAGAAGAAAAAAGAAAAATAAAACAAAAACAATCCGATCCATTCTGCGGATTATATTAGAATCAAATGCGAAAACAAAATATATTCCCATACATAAAGTGATCCAGTGGAGATCGTGTCTATGTCGAAAAAAATAATTTGTCTTACGAATAAAGAGCCATACGCTAATTATACTAAAACGTATTTTACACACTAACAAACCGACATTTGTGGTCATGGACTAGCTTATATTACAGCGAATCAAGCAATAAATTAGGAAACATAAGGTAGACTATCGTGAAAACAAAGCTTCATCAAACCTATTTTTGGGAAATGATTTAGCTCTAAAAATACGGAATTTTAATAAAATCGAGGCAGTAATTATTTTTAATATTCAGTTAGAATTATAAACCTATAGGTATTTTTGGTTTATTTACATAAATGGTTATTCGATGAGCTGACAGTTCAGATTTAAAGTAGATATCAAATAAAAATCTTCCAACTGAAAAAGCCAGTCAGTGTTAACTGTTTTAAAAATATTTAAAAAATACCTACAGGGCAAATGCATTTTAGACTTTGATTTGTTTTGTTTGTTTGTTTGTTGTACATTAGCCTGCATATTGTTTTAATGTTGCAGTCGATATTAATGGTTGATGATGAAAATGCTGTTAAACAAATTCCATTTTATTCTAATAAACTTGTATTCAAGATTTTTTTAAGGGCGGTTAAAAATGTCTCCTGTAGAAATTTACTGTTTATTAATTAAGTACATTTTCATCTAGGACTTTGTGGGAGTGTAAAGGGGGTCAGGGTGTAAAAATGATGGAAAAACGGGAGCAGGAGCTTTGTCCTGGAAGTCCCGACGCAGGATCCGGTCCTGGAAAGCGAGAAGACTCGGCCATCATCTCCAGACACAACGGATACAAGGAGGAAGAGGAGCCGGTGAGAGAAAGAGGGGAGGAGGGAGATGGGGATGAAGAGGAGGAGGAGCAGGCGGACGAGAAGGAGAGGGGAGGGAGCTTCAAAGGGGCTGAGGAGACGGATGACGTTCCGCTGCAGAACTCAAGCAACGGGGCCAGCATCAGCATCATCCTCAACGGCGTTGCCAGGGAAACTGCCTCTCTCAACGCCCTTGACCTGAAAAGGGAAGTGCCGGTGATCGAGCTCTCCAGGAGGGACGCTATAAAAGCGCTAGAGCAGAGGACTGAGAGCCATTTCGTGCCGATCACCGAACTTCGCAGACCTCCACCGCTGCCACTGCCGCCGCCGCACCGAGACAACGCTCGAATGGTCCAACTGAGCCCAAACGCGTTTCCTGTCCCGGCCCGGGCGATGCTCTACAACCTGGCACAGCCTCTTGCCGCCATCAACAGGTACCGATGAAGCCAGAAAGATCATTTATTTTATCTTCCCGTAATATCTCTGAATTTTAGATGTAAACTTATTCAGAAAGATGTTACATATGAAAAAAAAGCTTGAGATGTGCCTGAATTCATATCTTTACAAGAACCGTTTACAACCTGAGGCTTTCAATGTATTTCAACTTTTAAAGTGATGCAACAATGTTTATCTCTTATACCTCAATGATCTGTTAGTATATATATATACATATATATATATTTGCCTTTTTTTCTTTTTTTGTAGTCTTGGAGGAGAGTCAGAGCAGTACAGCATGTACCCCAGCAACAGGGTAAAGCGCCGCCCGGCGCCTTATGAGGTTGAACTCGACGAGGGTAGGCGCATTTTAGATCTTTATAAGTATGGTAAGATGCACTTCTGCTGTGTGCTCCTTCTGCCAGTACAGTTTCCCCCCCACTAAGTGTCTCTCCCTCATCTCCATTGTCATTCCTCCACTGACATGGATGTATAGGCCTACTGTTCCCAGTCTGAGTGTTGCAGAAGATGCATTGTAAAGAGGATAAAAAGGAGATCAACCAGTGAGAATTGCAAAAATCCTTCCTCACAGAACAGATTATTACCTGTATCGGAATATGAATAAAATAAGCCATTATAAGGTAAATTTGGAGCACATTTGAAACATCCTCTACAGTGCTGCCCACGCACTGTCATAAAAGGGAGGAGAATTGGGGGTGCTGCTGCCTCCATGCCAAGGTTTTACTGCAGAGTGGGCTGAAGGATTAAGATAGCCTGGGTGTGTTCCAAGAGCAACAATAACCAAAAAGACACTTCTATTGGGGGTGGTTATAATAAGACTACCTGCAAAGCTTTTAGGGTGTATTAAAAAAGATATAGAGGGGGATTGCAGAAAGGGATCAACACATCCTCCCAAACTAAGTTCCTTGGGGTTTGGCAGGAAAAAAACAGTGTTTCTTTGTATATTAAAAAAACGTGTTTTACTGTTGAGAGTTTTGCCAATTGGTATTTGAAGTTTTTTATTTTTTTATTTTTTTTTTACCTTTAGAGAATATTTCAAGTTGATCTAGATCTTATCCTGAAAATCCTTAGTTGCACATATAGCAGATTTGTTTCTGAAATTTTGGTTGATATTTTTTGAATTATATTTTTACCCACATGGAAGCTTTTTAGAGTGTCTCATACAAACAAACAACATAAACACCCCCCCAGCCATTTACACTGAAGTTTGGCCACAATAATAGGTGATGTTTTATTATCCAAAATTAACATGTTTGCATGTAGGACAGTTTGATAAATACTATGTTAAAAAGGGGTTTGGGATCATTTTTTTCACCCATTAAAAAAAAGCTTTTCATTGTATCAAAATTAATCATAGATTTTGAAACTAACCCAAAGATATTTTGTTCTTGAGAACTGTGCAAGCAAATTCAGTGATTTCTTGCATTGTTGAAACTGACCATGCTGTAGAGTGAGTATGTATAGGTAAAGTTAACACAATCTCATTAATTCACTTTTTGTTGAAATGTTGTAAACAAATAAAGAATTAATTTGAGTCTGTAGAATTCACCATAAACAGGATATTTCTTGCAATTTCTTTAAAAATCTTTCTGAGTATGATTTTTTTTTACTTTACTGTCTCAGTGTTCCTAAATAAATAGATAATCATTGAATTCAGAGTAGGGTTGTCCCACCCTTTCAAATGTAACTTATTCTTCAGTTTTGTCGAATTAAATTAATGATTTCTTGCATATTCAAAAATCGGTGGCTGTATTGAGAACAGATTTACAAATTTTGGGTGTTTTGGTTTGTTTTTTTCCTCATAAGTGTTCTGCATCTTTTTTTTGCTGCTTTAATTCTTCCGCTCTTTTGAAGTTGTGCCATTTTAAAATAAAGAGAAAAATTCAGTGATGAGGTCATGCTGTATTTTAATTTGTTTTACCTCCATGTTAACTTAAACCTTTCTATCTTTTTCTGTCTTTCCATGTACTCCTTCAGCTGGCCAGCCAAAGATTGTGCGTCGCATCTTCACAAACAGCCGCGAACGTTGGCGGCAACAGAATGTAAACGGTGCATTTGCAGAGCTTCGTAAACTCATCCCTACTCACCCTCCGGACAAGAAACTGAGCAAAAATGAGATCCTGAGACTTGCTATGAAGTATATCAGCTTCCTCTCTAACCTCTTAGAAGATCAGGACGGGGGAAGAAATGTTGGCAGCACAACTGACGGGGACACGGGGCTGCTGGTTGGTGTTCCAACCCACGAGGGAGGCCCTCAGGGTGCTCCACACCAAGAAACTGTGGTGGGCCTAGCAAGGGATGATCTTCTGGAGACGATGTCACCAGGTTCCAGCTGCGGTAGCCTACCTGATGGCGATGCTGAGGGGAGTCCAGAGAGCTTCATGGAGGACCAGGACTCACCTCCAGCAACAAGAACTCTAACAACCTCCCGCGGACCCTCACTGCATCTGGCAACTAGGGATCTGAGGCGCAATGGACGGCCGTTAGATGGTTCCACTCGACGATGATGCTAACATAAGGAGATCACTTATATGGCTTCAAAGACTAAACAAAAGCAATTACAGATAATTTGAAAAGTAGATATCTTAAAACCCCTTTATCTTGGAGTAATCAGTTTAGGAATAATTATGTCAAACATAGAGAGAAGGTGAAACATGCACCTAAGACAATACACCTAAATATTGTAGTTGAATTTGATCCAGCAGAAAAGACTTGTAAATTCTGCATGTGACCTGCTATTACATATCTCTAAGACTATAAGTTCTACATGTTGAAAGTTCCAAAGACACGCTATGAAATCAATCCACAGAAAAATATTTATGAAGCGAACAAATATCTCAAATCAAGCACACAGATGTTTAGTGTAAGGATTTCTTTGTGTGCTAAGCCTGCAATCAATGCTGATTACAAAATGGTGCATTGGGTATAGAACCACTTCGCTTGAACAATACTGCAGGAAACCTGACCTAAAATGCCAAGACATAAACTTAAAAGTGAAAGTGGAACAACTTTTATTGGAAAGAAAAATAATGATAAAACACATTTACTAGAGGTTGTTGACTTAGAGAACAAACTGATGTAGTTCAGGTATATATTGTAAATAGTATATATTTCCGCTGCACAACGTAATAAGAATAACTTCCTCGTGATGAGGTTGCAGATGTAACCTATCAGGTTTGTTAATAGATTTGTCAACGAAACTGTCTTTTAAGTAACAGGATTAAAGAAAGAGGGAAAAAAAGGAAATTTAATGATCAATGTAAAAACTATTACAAGAGGATGAAAGTGCATCAAATGTGGTACCGCTTCAGTCACACGCAGTGATTCGAAAATTATACCAAATATTTGAACAGACTCTCAAACAATTACACTGTGTGTGAAAAAAAAAAACATGTATTTGAAATTGTTGTGGAGGTACAATATAAACAGTGCTCTTAAAGTGTACAAAACGTGGATCAGATGAATTCCTGAGGTGACTCATGAAGTCCTTTTGATATGAATGTTTTCATGTTTTTTTAAAGTATAATGCAAATGTAGTTTAGCAAGGTACACAATAAAGTCCCTTTGTTTCAGTATTACATGTGTACATGTACACTACCACCACAGCTACTACCCCCCACCCCCACCCCCACCCCCCTTCACCACCACCTTGCAGTATTAATATTACAAGAACACCAGCAGTTTTCTGGAACTTTAATATTGGTCACTGTTGTTGGTTATTCTGCTTTTGTAGCAGAACCTGGTAGCTTATCTTGGTACCTTTGGTATTTTATGAATTACAGTAAAGGGACATCGTACGTTTGGTAATGACATATTTGTTGTATGATAGCTGTACCTATAAATATATACAATGTTAAAGGGATGGATTTTATACAAAAAAAACCCCAACAAAAACAGAATAAAATATGCAGCAGAAAAGTTGATTTTTCTGTGGTTTATATCTGTTTTTTATTATTTCTGTTTCAATTTGATTCCATTTCATTAGCTATCAGTTCGGTTTGGTTCATTTTGATTTTCTTCAATACAGTTTAGTGCAGCTCAGCTTAGATCAATTTCAGCTGACGTCAAACTATAGATTCAATGCAGTTCATTTCAGTTCCACGTAATTCAACTGAGCTCAGGTGAATTTGGGTTAGTGTAATCAATTTAATTTTAGTTTAATTTGGTTAAATTCAGTTAAAGACATTTCTATTTAATGTAGTTCAATTCAGTCCAGGTAAATTTGATCAAAATCTATTTAGTTCAATTGAGCTGAGCTCAGGTGACACCGTTTTAGTTTAGTACAGTTCATTTTAGTTCAACACAATTCATTCCAGTTATGTTTAACAAAATTGGTTTATTTGAATTTAATGTAATAACAACATTCAGTCGCATAGATTTCGATTCCATTGAACTCAGTTCTACTTAGTTTAGTGAAGTTCTGTTCAAATTGTTAGATTCACTTCAGACAAATTCTATTATATTCATTTAGTTTTTTAATTTTATGTAGCTTAATTCACTTTAACACTATTCAGGGTTAATTAATTGGATTCTTAATTAACAGAGTTTAGATATTGTTTGGTTCATCTTGATAAAATTCACTTGATTTCACATCAGTTATGATCACTTTACAGTTTGAGAACTTATTTGTATTCATTTGTGAGCTTTCTTTTTACACAAGCTTTTTCTAGTTCTTTCAGTTTTACAACTGTAAAACATAAATTACTTTTTTTTAACAGACAACATAATACTATGCATATATTTCCCGCCTCATCTGGACATAGTGTGAAGTTTAAAACCACAACCTCCTTTGAGAAACTCCCTCAGTGGGCGCTGCAATCCTCACTTCCACCTCCAACAAGTGACGACTTCCTGTGGAGGTTACCATGGCTTGCTGACCTGCAGGATATCCTGCCATTGTGAAAGTGGTTTTTACAGCCTCTACTGCTCTCGTTTGCCCATTGTTGTGTCTGCATTTTTGTTAAACCAGGCTTTCACATCAAGAATTCACTGGCCGTAAATAAGTCTCTAGAGCATGGAAAATTCTCTGTGGCTTCACTAACTTCTCTTTTATTATGAATCCCTCCCCAAAAAAGAAATTAAAAACATGTTTTTATTCATGTGAAGTTTACTTTAAGTTTGTTCGACAGACCACGCCACCAACTCTACCGCTCAGTCAGACAATTCCAAAGGCTATAATTGCTTCCAGAGAGCATCAGAGACATCCAGGTGTTTGGAGACCTCTCCTGTGCTTCGCTCTGGCTTAGCTGCAACTCCACCGAGGGGCACTCTAGGTTAATGCCTGCCAAACGTTTACCTGCTTCAGTTTTCCTGACTCTCAGAAAAAAGGCGCAGGCTCACAAAAGGGAAGGATAGAGGGAGTATATGAGGGATTGAAAGCCAGGGAGTGAAAGGATGTGTATGTGTGAGAGTGCATGTTTATGTGTTTTCATGTGTATGTGAGAGCTGGATGGTGTGTATGTGTCTGATTTTCATGGATCTGTTGGTGTGAGCCATGTATATGAGTGTGTATGTGTGTACGTTTATCAGCTCTGTGCAGATGGGTGGCAGAGTGGCTCTTGCAGCCAAATGATTCAGTATGCTAATGAGTTGTTATCTGTGGTGCTGCAGGAACAATATACTGTCTTTCTCACAGTGGGAATCCAGCCTGCTGGGAACAGATTACACTGCACACACCGCCAAGGTAGTTATTTATATTTTCACATCGAGTAGTTGAAAATACATAAATGTACAAATGCACTTAGACACTCGCACACATTTTTGCCGCTGGGTGTGTGTGTGCGTGTGTGTGTGTGTGTAGGGGGGGGTTTGCTTAAGCAAACAAGCAAAATAACATTTCAACAAACAGACACAAATATAGCACAATCACCACAAGCAGCAGCAAACATGGGATGGAAATTTGACAAACACCTTGGGTGCTTTAGCAGTGGATGGAGATGTCATGAGCCTTTCTCTTTAACAGGTATCATTGTTATTTCTGTCTTATTTTCTTTAGTGTCTATAAAAGCTGTTCCCTTAATTACGAGGAACTCTTAATTAAATGCTCCTCATTAGATGTCTTGGCATTAAAGACGAATTGTTTTTTAGGAATATTCTGTCTTGGGTAAGGGAGACAAATCTTTCTGAAGGAATTGATTAATTTAGCTTCCATTTCTTAACAAGCTCTTATAAAATTTCTTTAACTGGACTAAAAAAATGACTGATTTCTTTTTAGTTTTCTTTAGTACAATCTATCCACATAGCATGAACTTTGATGCCCTGGGCATCTAGACTTTATTAAAGACGTACATGTGAAGCGCATTTTGATGTTGTTCATATAAAATTATTTTTAAAATCCTTTCCTTTAACCTTTTCATCTTAATGTCATTTTGTAGTAAATGTGTTTTCATGTGCGGTGCTCCACCGTCTTGTTTGGCTTCACACCACTATTAATTAGACTTCATCTTAAAAATAGAGATAATCTGAAGAAAATAAAACTTTTATTTAAGTCTCCTATAAATTTGGAAAAGATGTAGATAAGTGTAGCTCTACTGTATAAAATATATTGGACTGGCAAACTGTGAAGATTGGATCCAATTTATAGCTAATGAAAAACTATCATATTATTTCTGAACAATACTTTGAAAATTATGTTAGTATTCTAAAACATCCAGAAAATCAAAAGATTAATTTTCCTTTTGTTATGTACATTTAACTTATTTTTGAGGCTGTTAAGTCAGGTTAGTTAAAGAAGTCTACAATTGTGTTTTTTTTAAACATCCTTCAATAGAATTTGTTTGTGCTTCATTTGCAAAGATACAGCAAAAAATGAAAAATCCACTCTACTGAATAAAAATTACACTAGAATGTTTAATTTACTTTCCTAATCTGCAGGGATCTTTTTCTTAATTTGTATTACTTCAATACAATAAGATACAGAATTGTAGCTGATAAATATTTGTAATCTAAATACATGTAAGGAGTTAAGATGCGTGAATATTTTTATTCATTTTTGAAAAACATATATTAAACACACACACACACATATACACACACACACACACACACACACAAACATACATATCTATTTATATATTCTTGAAGGCACTTAAAGTATTTACTGCATTGTCCACAGAATTCTCTTGCTTGCGAAAATTGGTATGTAATGTACTTTTTATGTACAGTTCTGTAAATCCAAATGAATGTTTTTGGACATTACAAGTTATTAGAAGATCCAGCAAGCAGTTTATTGATGATGATACTCATGTTTTTAATTCAGTTAAGCAAATATAAATAGACTAAATTAGTATGAGTCAGAAGAGATCTTCCAGCATCCAAAGAAAGAGAAAAAACGATCTGTATTCTCTAGAGTTCTGTAAACAGTTTCATTGATAAGACTGGATCATTTACCTTCTTTTATTTGCAGGTGACCATTAATTATTTTCATACATAGTATTTTTTATTAGCTAGACTGCAAGATGATATAAAAGAAAACCATATTGTGTTTCTAGTCTCTTTCTGCAACCTGTTTCGATTCCTTAACACAAATGTAATGCAACATTATGGCTTTAGTAAATTTTCTCCAAAATGTAAGCATATTATGCCCTCTAGTGGTAGCATAGTTTATTTTTCACCTTAATAGTCTTGTGGTGTTAATAAAATTAAATTAAAATACTGACTCTTAAAAAAAAAAGGAAAATTCAAACATGACTCATTTCTTAAGCAATGTTCTTTTAATGCTGTTTTACCAAAATACTACAAATCCTACTCTCTGTGTCCTAGTACAGGGAAGCATGCAAACTAAGAGTTCAGCATCTACAAGTGAACACACACAAAGGAAAAAAATAGAAGATGCATTCAAACTTTTTTCACTGAGTCTGGTTTTACATTTAATTCTGGATAAATCAGGAGGCCAGAGAAGGTGCTATCGTCCTCACTGCTGGAGTAAACTCCATTCCAGTCCCTCAGAGTCTCCAACCACACCTGATCGCCCTCACTGAGCTGCATCAGCACAAGGTTGGAAGCCTGATCAATGTCCTGACCATAAAGAGAATCCCGTGACCTCACCTTCCGCACCCCATTAACCACCAAGGCAACCCGCAGAGGCCGGTTACGCACAGTGATGTGATAAGTGAGCAGGTAGACTCCTGAGTGTGTGACGTTGAACTTGTGTAGTGCTGGGTCCCAGTGCCCACCCCCATTATAAAAGATCTTATCAAACTTCACAGGCAGTCCGGGAGGCGGAAACGACCTGCTTGGGAACAAACCCACACTAAAAGCAGAGCGAACTGGCTCTAGGCTCTCACCCGGGTTGCCTTTTGGGCCCCGAGGGCCACGCATGCCCTTAGCACCCCTCTCTCCCCTAATTCCTGCCATTCCCCTTGCACCCGGGGGCCCTCTTGCGCCAGTCTCTCCTTTCTCTCCTGGTGGCCCCCTTTCCCCTTTTGAACCATCAGTCCCATTTGCTCCTGGAGGGCCCATCTCACCTCTTGGACCAGGGGGGCCAGGATCACCATGATTACCTTTCTCCCCCCTCTCACCAAGTAAACATTCCCCCAGACGTCCCTGTTCACCTTTCTGACCCTTTGTCCCAACTGTTCCTGGTGGACCCATGGGACCAATGGTGCCTTTAGTCCCATTGTAGCCAGGCTCTCCTTTCTCTCCTGGGTCTCCTTTCAGCCCATTGATCCCATTTTCACCCTTTTCTCCTTTCAGCCCCATATCACCTAAAGCAAGGGGAGAGTTTATTTAAAAAAAGGGGAGAGATAATCAAATGTTATGTAGGATGTTAACACTGAAGGGAAAGAAGAAGTAAACATAAATGGACAATGAATACATTTTTAAATGATATTGACATGAAATTCTCATCATACATATGAAGGGATTAAAAAACATTCAGTCTATAAATTATGCATAATTAATTACAATAAAACAGGCTATATGCATCAAAGATGAGAGGAAAGACAAGAACAGTTTATCCACATAGCTCTGCACGGTAGAGTCATTCCTCAGAGCTTTACAAGAGATCAAAGGAAAGACAATGAAAAAAATGTTTTTGTGAGAAAGTTTCTGAGAAGAAGTTTAAAAGAAGTCAGCGTTAAAAACGGGCTTGATAAGTCATTTAGAAAAACATAAATTAACATCTCCCTTTAACCTTTTATCTCATGCTTCAATAACTCATCTGGTTAACAGTTTATTAATGAGATTCTTTAATTGAAAGATGCAAAGTGTTTTTACTTCTTGAAAGGAAATAACAGTTTATGTACATCTCAGGTTTCCAGAGAGCTTGTTCCAGAGCTGAGTGGAGAAAAAAGTAAATGCTGCCTTGACTTTTTCAGTTCTGGTTCTTCTGGCATTACTAAAATAATATCTCTGATGACCTGAGGGGTCTAAACAGTTCATACTTAACATGCAGTGTATTATCATTCAGACATTCAGGTTTTTTAGACTAGTAATAACATTTCAAATCTATCTCTTTACAAACTTGAAAGTGTGATCCGTCCTCCTGCTGTAGGTGTGGACTATGGCAGCTGCACTGTGATGAACATAGTCAGTAAAAGCATCACGTAACTTAGCACCTATTTTGACTGGTAACTCTCTAAAAGCTTTTAGAGAAACGAATGTAGACAAACTAGGAAACAACTGAAATATGTCCTGTATTGAGAAATTGCTTCTGACATATTTCAGTGCACAGCATCACCTGATGTAGTCTTAATTGACGGTCTGTTCATTCATTATTCATTACCAAGGTATTGCACAAGAAACATGTCATGATAAGACAGTAAAAAAAACTTGCTCAATACCTTTACAATCTAATTCCTACAACAGCAAATCCTGGAGTGGGGGGAAGTTTATTTGATCATAAAGCAGTTATGACCGGAAACTCCTCCTAAGATTCTTTGACAGAGGAGACGAAAATAACAGCTGTAAAGTCTCAAAGGATTGTTCTTAGAAAGTTTCAGAAAGAGCTGACAGGTATGTTCTTATTTTGACAGGTGATCTTAAAAGAAGAAGTTACTCACCTTTCTCTCCAGGTTTTCCTGGGATACCATGAGAGCCCGGTGGACCCATTGGCCCTTGATCACCTTTTTCACCTGTGGCAGTTTTCATGTAAAGAAAAACAGGATTAAATTTTCTACAGAAACCAGGATTTTGTGACAAGCAAATTAACTGTCTATAATACACGCTCAAAAAGTCAATTTCTGTTAATTATTGCTCTACCTTTGTTGCCATTTAATCCACTGGGCCCAGGTAACCCAGCTGCTCCTGGAGGCCCTTGGGGTCCCGTTTCTCCTTTTTCCCCTGGCACCCCTAACAAAAAAGAAGAGGGATGATGTTTGGTCCCCAGAAAGGGATTTCCTGAAAATGAAGATCCAGCCTTACCTGGAGGACCCCTTTCCCCCGACGGCCCTGGTGGCCCCCTCTCTCCAGTTGGCCCTTTGGGACCTTTTTCGGGCGGGCAGCACTCACAAACATTAAAGAAGCATTCATTGTAGTCAAAAGAATAATTTCCGTGGGTGTTTCCAGGGGGGGGCATCGCATCAGTGTGATACTCAGGGGGGTAGGTGTTACTGTTGAAGGTGCTGCTGTCTGTAGGGGGCAGGGAGTATGCATCGGTCATAATCGCTGTTGCTCCCTCTGTGTGAAGGCTGTTGGAAGGAGAGGGGGTCTTCGTAGGAATCAGTCCAAACCTTCCACCCCCACCCAGACCACTGGTCCCAGTTTGTGGAGGCTTGTTGATATTTTGCGGTTTGGGCCAGTGTGTGGTCCTGGTAGCAGAAGTCAGTGTAATAACGAAGGCCATAAAGACAGCGGTCACCAGGATGAGATCAGCCGATGGCATACTAAATGATTAGGTTAAAGTTAGAAGATGCATTACTGGACATCTTTTACTGAACAATTTACAAAATAAAATCATGTTTTCAGAAAAGCAGTTAGATTTTCAAAAGTCAGTCAAAATTCTTATCCTACAGCAATTGTTTTAATACAAATCTTATGAGAAGGGGTTATGTCTTCAATGTCAAATGAATGAAAATTGGCAATTTGAACGGCACTGGAATTAAATGGCAGTGATCTGGAAGTCTGAGTAAAACAGATGTTCCGTGTTTAGCCGTATCCTTTGCAATGTTGTTGTTTTTCTTTGGTGTTGGTTTGATAAGTGTACAAGTAATTGTTTCAAGTTCCCCAAATACTCCATACAAATAAGCCAAAACAATTAAACCTTTTTCTTAACCATAAGGAGCAAAAATGTCAAGTGGATGAGAAAAGATACAATTTTTCAAATATTTTATTTATTTTTTCTTTTTGTTTCACTATAACATTTTTTTCTTTTATATTAAGTTGGATTAGATGGAGAACAGCTTCAAATGCCTTTTTTTTGAAAATTTCCTATCACCTCTGCACTTGTCTTAGTTATTGACAATAGTTTGACCATTTAAACATAACCATCTCTTTAGATATAAACCATCTCATTGTCCTAACTGTATGTTAAGGGTTAATGTGGATATGCACTCTTTCTCTTTCTTTTGCAGTCTCTAACACATTTTCCACTAGGATTATTATATATACTCATATACAGTATATGTTTGATAGGACTCACGGTTTGAAATAACAATGCTGGATATGTGGACTTTCAAAACAGAGCTCTGGAGGGTTAGACTGCTTTTTTAAAAAAGTGGACTAAAGTTATTAGCTATTTTCAAGGAAAAATACAACAGAGAAGATCTATGATTGTACTGTTTGTGGAGCAACAATTCTTTTTTAAGAAAGATTAACTTATGCATAAAATACCATTGGTCTATTCAAATTTTATAAGAAAGATACCATGAAAGGAATATTTTATTCAGTTATTAGATAATTCAGTAGAGGAAAGAAATGAATTTTTGATGTAATGATACAATACAACTGTCTAGCCTACATTTTGTAAAATAGATTTCTTTCATCAGAATTTCAATTTCTTACATTTATCTTTATTTATAATGCTCATTCAGTTAACACTCTTAATAACCCCCTCTGTTTAACGTCTACCTTAAATAAAGATTTGTTTAAATTATTAAGTTAACTTTGAAGTCTCACTCGAATTCATTTTGAAAAAATATATAAATATACTTTAAAAATCAAGAATCCATGTATATTTTACCTGGTGATGTAGACTATGATGAGTCCTTACTCCATTCCAAACATGCAGCAACTGGTGCTGTTTACAGCCCCCCCTTTTTATTTCACATGAAGGTCAACAGAGGGGGGGTTATCAGGAGGTTGGTGGGCTGGACTGACATATTATGTGACTCTTTATGGATGTGTAACAAAGCAAGCTGTGAACAAAGAAAGACTTTCTTCTTTGTAAATAGGATATACAGTGTCCCAAGAGCATATAAACTATTAATGAGTTATCTACCATCAACTTGTATTTATCAAAAGAGTAAAAAATAAAAATGTAGGAATATATATGCAGCATGCATTTTATTATTTAGACATAAAAGTTTAAAAACAGTTTGAAGGGAACACCGTATCATAACAAATAAAAGTAAATGTTGGTAATCACACCTTCTGGCAGTAACCTCAAAGCAGATCAATGGATCACCGCACACCTCGTGGGAGGAGGATCAATGTCTTGTAGCAGGTGGCAAGGCAACACTGAGCCAGCCATTGACTTCCTTGATCTATCACCAGGAAAGGATCCCCTCAGAAAACCAAAGAAGCAAAATGGAAATAAGCACCAATGAAGTGATCTCTTTGTGTCAAAACGTATAACATTAACTTTAGGTTTCCACATACAAAGCCTTCTCAGGTTTGCTATTTCCACCTTTTAGCTTCTGGGCACATCTCAGAGTTCAATAGTGAAGATTTAACTCTTCACAAGATTTGCACTCAAAAAAATAAGAGACAAAAGTTAAATCTTGCTACTGAAACCGTGGATAAAAAATATAACTCTGTTGGAATATTCTAACACCAGAAATGACTTTGATCTAATACGTGCTATAATGGACTGTGTTTTGCTGGTTGTTGTCCTGCTGGGAGGTGAAACCTGAAGTATTTTGTTGCTTCTAATAGTTTTTCTTCCAGGACTATCCTGTTCTTAAATCAGTATGTCCTCTCATAAACTATAACCAGCTTCCATATACCTGTTGACATGTAGAATACAAAACAAGTTTTTGGTTTAACTGTAGAAATGGCTTTAGAGCACTCTTTCATACAAGCGGGATTAGCTGAATTTGCCTTCTGAAGACAAATTCTGAAATCTGAGCTTTGAATCTCTGCAGTTCCTCTGAGTTCGCCATGAAAGTGAGAAAGGATTTGTTTAGAGATATCAGAGTAGAAAAAATATTTGATTTTGAATGATAAAAACCAACTGTCATGATCAGACATGGTCCTGGTTTTTCCCCAATGCAGAAGAAAATTAACCTTAAAAACCCACAAACAAAATAAGTTTTGCTTATTTCTATGCAACATGATTTTAACCTTGCTATTAATCTACTGTACAGGACCTTTTGAGCAGGGAGTCAAGTCATGTTTGAGCTTGAAAAATGTGGTTCTGGGATTTCAGATTCCTGAAACAGCCCTGCATCAACAACAGTCATTCATCAGAATGTGGGATCCTATTATCAGACCATCCAAATGTTATGGTACGAATGCCTAGACGTTTAAATCCCCCATGTCATCGTGTCTTTCATTTCTGCAAGCAGGAATTCTTGCAAAAGGTAAGGGTTCCAACTTTTTTTAAATGTGCAGCACTGCTGCATATGAATGCATTTCATTTTTCCTCCAAATTGTAGAAGAAATGAAAACTCAATGACATTTTGCGCAATGAGCTAAAAGTCAAATTTGATAATAGTTGCAATGTCACAATCCGCCTCACATTGAGAGATAAAAGAGGAGAGAAAACATTTTTCAATAAGCCAGTTCAATATGCAAGATGCTGATTTTACATGCAACTGGTCATTTCTGTTCTTTAAACAATGCTGTGAAATGCAGTGAAAATACTGTGAACAGTATACTGTAATTGAACCTATTCTTACACACTGTAACTATTGATTTTGTGAGTTTCATAATTCAAAAATGTATTTTAAACATTATTCATTCCACTAAATTTTATTGTGTACTTACTGTATGTATTTAATTTTATCATATTTTTTGAAATACCAGAATTTCTATACCACTTAATATTTTCTTAATATTCACATCGATTTATAAGATATTAAATCCATTTTTATAATCATGGTTAGTAAGCAGATCAATAACAAAGTATTTTTGTAGCCTTTTTATCAAATTCCTTATTACTCTTACTTGAGTAATTTCTTTAAAGGCTACTTTTTTTTCTTTTAATTAGGTAAACAAAATATGATGAAGCAGTGCTACCCTTACTCTGGATACTCTGCCCACTTGCGTTTGCAGGTAAACAAATACTGTATGTATATATTGGTCATTTTGATACAAACCTAATGTTAAACAAGGAGGAATTCAGGACTACTAGCAGGCTGGTCCACCCTCTTCCCCCCAAATTTCCAAAGAGAAGTCTCAGATAAACCCATTTTGATGAAAAGGTTTGCCACCCTAAAGTGGATCAGTAGCGATGCCATTGGGGTAAAAAGAAAAATTTGAATAGTCCTCTGTTTTTAATTTCCCTTAAATAATAGCGAGCCTAGCTTTAAAGCAAGAAACCAACAACCTTTCCCAAAAAGCTGATTTCTTATGGCAGAGCTGATTTAAGGAAAGTGTTTTCAAGAGCAAGGCCAAAACAAGTGCACACAACAAGCTAACTTTTAACCAATCGTAAATAATCTTATATTTTGCATAAATGTTATTTTTGCAAGCATGTAACAAACATGTATTGGTAAGTAAACCAAATTAGACTTTTGTCCTGACATCCTAAATCAGACACTCAGGTCTTATTTGTTCAAATGTTCTTATCTCCATAATGTCTGCATGATCTATCAGACAGCCTTGAATGATGAACGGTTGTTCCTAAAGGAGGGACATATGGAATAAAAACTTTGTGTGATATTCCTGCTGAGAAGTTGTTGGATATTTCTTCTTCTTCTTCTTAAGTAGTAGATGACAGATATTTTTTTATTCCACTGCAATGAGTTAAAAAAGAACAAAATGAAAGTAATCTTTTAGTGGATCTGTGGTTATAAATTAAAAAAACACCTATATTTATCATAACACTTAGTTCTGTTGAAATCGACCATCTTCATCTAATTTAATGAGTTTCTAAAATATGGTAGACGTTTTCTTTATTGTAACCACCACAACAGTTCTATACATGTTTGATGCAGAAAAATGTTGTAATTAGCAGTGAATCCATGCTCTCTATATATCAGGGTAATATTTCAGATGAATTGCAGTTATTTCACCAAATGGGTGACGTTACAGTTTGATTTTAATCCTCCTTATGTGCCTTTTGTTTAGTGTTTCTCTTGAGTTCGCAGCTGCGCATACTTGTCAGCAACAGCTCTGTTCACTTTTGGTCATTTTCACTAAAATAAAAAGCTTTTCCTTTTCAAACTTTCAAAATAAGAGTCTCCCTCCGAAAGCTTTGCACAGATCACATTTTACCTCTGTCGATTTTTTCTTTTATTCGAGAAAAAAACCCGTTTCCGGTTTTGTCCCTTTTTGTCTTTTATCTGCATGGCAATTTTCAAGAATGGAGGCGTGCGTGGAGAAAAAGAAATTAAATTGATGTGGAGACTGCAAAACACATGTAAGAAAGGGGGGTCAACAGCGGAAAAGGAGCACACCTCCAAATCACATTGAGACTCTAAAGTCGCTCTCCGTTTATGGTTTAACCAGAAACTCGGGCTTTCAGCAATGGGATGCGGGATATCGGCTCAGCCCTCTTGCAGCTGTTCAGGGGCCCGAGGATAGCACCAAGACATCGGCCAGAGTGCTCTGTTGTTTCTCCACCCTGTGTCCGACTGCCTTACCAAACGATCAGTGCTCAAATGCATTAATCTGGAGAGAGCAGCCTTTTCTAAAGCCTAAATTCAGCTGTTCTCCCTCATCGTGGCAGTAAATCGATCAATTTACAGCTTCGTGAAGCGGATGGAGTGAACTGTGCCAAAAGAGGAGGGGGTAGCCAAGACTGCAGTTCGGTTGCGTGTGATGATAGGAGACACAATGACGCTCCTGTCTCTTCTGGGTCGGATCATGCGCTATTTTCTCCTCAGGCCGGAGACGTTGTTCTTGTTGTGCATCAGTCTGGCGCTGTGGAGCTACTTCTTTCACACCGACGAGGTGAAAACCATCGTCAAGTCCAGCCGGGATGCCGTGAAGATGGTGAAGGGGAAAGTGGCGGAGATGATGCAGAACGAGCGCCTAGGAGGCCTCAGCGTCCTGGATGCGGAGTTCTCCAAGACCTGGGAGTTCAAGAATAATAACGTGGCTGTGTACTCCATACAAGGCAGGAGGGATCACATGGAGGACCGCTTCGAGGTGCTCACCGACATCACCAACAAGAGCCACCCGTCTATATTCGGGATATTCGACGGTCACGGAGGAGAGGTACTTCATTGCCAAAGGCCCGTTTTATTACAGCTGCTGCATTGAGTTTAGATGCGGACAGATACTATGACGTTTGTTTCTATAGTTTAAAGTTAACCTGGAAAAACAAACATAAATATAACAAGTTTTAAACAACTCTCCTTGAGTAATCTTATTATTGGACATTTAAAATCTTAATGCGAATAAGGGTAAGAAATATGAATTACTAACCTTTATTCTCACACAGCTCATTTAATTCGACGGTGTGAGCTGTTTTTTAACTCCTTTAAAACAATATTCCATTTTTTAATTCCGTATTGACATTGTCTCCTTGGTCTACTGACAACCTCCCATCTTGCGCTCAGAGAGTTGACTTGAAGTTAATAACAATGAGTTTTGTGTGCTGTGTGTGTGTTTCAGTGTGCGGATGTGTGCTTTTGGTCCCTCATTCACCCCCTCCACTGTCAAGGGTCAGTGTTTTCTCATGCTGTGCCTGACTACTCTTTGTTGCAGACACCATCTGTCACCAAGAGAGACTTCCCTGTACAATAAAACAGTGAACTCTATCAGAATCTCTATTTTTTTTTGCTGAAGATGTTAATAAATAATGGATATGGAACAATATTTGTGGACTATTTGGTAAAAGAAGAAGCAAGTCTTTGCACTTTTCGTTTGTTGAGGGGAGGATCAAAATGCAGACAGGAACTTGGGAGGAGTATAAGAGAAACAGAAAACCTATAGGTCTTGTACAATGAGAAGAGCCCATTTAAACTTGATGGAGGAACCAGCTAAGAACAGTGACAACCAGTGAGTTTAAATGCTGAGGGAGGAGTGGAGAATGACATTGATTTTAGGTGAGTTTACTTGGGGTTTACGATCCACAGTGGAGGAGAGCAAACAGGTAGACTGAGTGATGGTTAATAATTAAAACAAAGGAAGTTGAATTTGACACTTGGAAATCTCAGGCAATGGCTTCATAGATCTTTCATGTTTCATCTATAATCAGCTATCTGATCTTTAAACTTGTAGTTTTCTTTCTTCAACAAAAACGTTCCCACAGAAGAGTTTTGTGGTTATTACAACTAGTTTCTGCGTTGGTAGGAAACTTTAACCAACTGAAAAAAATGGTTGGGGTTAAGAGTTTCTCACTAGACCAGGAGTCTACACCTTTACAGTTTAAAAGGGACATTTTACTCTCAGTTTAGGAGCATAAACCTTGTTAAAAGTCATAAATGTTATGTTGATCTTTTTTTAAAAAAAAAATCAGCTTCTAACTTTGATAAATATCTACAATAGGAAATGTGTTGTAATATTTAAAGAAGCTTTTTTATTTCTATTTGTAGGGTACAAAACAATAATAAAAATATTGTAAATAGATAATGGAGTGTCTCTCTGTTTTGTAAATGCATTACAGTTACTCCATGTAAAACTAAAGCAAAACGTCTTAAGATACTCTTCTTTGTATTTTATGTATATTCAGAAACAGTTGTGTCTTTTTTAATTCTAGCCAACATTATTAGGAGTGAAAGGTCCTGAGATACCATTCTGATCTCAGAGCAACATGGTGCGGACCCCTGCATAAGACATTTAAGTTGGAGTTGTTTAGTTCTGGTCAACAGCTTGATTGTTGCACATGTTTATTTGTATCTACGTTTTTAAAAACAATTTAAAATCATTATTTAGGATATATTTAAAATGCATCCCCCTTTACAGTATTTTGTTTGGTTTCTAAGGAATTCGAAGCCTGATTCAACCCCTGCACACTATGAAAACAAACTCAGGGTTTACCCTCATAGACCTCTTTGTTTATTTTACTCCTTTAAAATAATATTTGTTGTTCTTCAATCCAACACTCCCCAGTCTCCCTGCTATCGCTCTGTCATGATGCGCTCTTTTGCTTTTTTTGTGTTTTGTTTCTTATGCATACCTTTAAAGTTTAGTTGTTTGACCAACATTTTTGTTTCTATATATTTTTCTTGTAATCTTTTCTTTAACATAGCTGCACGACTTTAATTTGGATTTGCAGCTGTAAACAGAGAATGGCTATAAAAAAAGAAGTCATTCTGCTGCAGAGCCGTATATGGACAGAATGTACATCCCATTGTGTTCCAGTCTCAAATAAAAAGCAGAGGGTATCTTAGACATGTCTATTTTTTTTCTTTTGTTGTGTTCATTGAATGAATTAGATCCCTGAAAATAAAAGTCAGCACAAGCTGCTGCTACTTACTTGATTTGCAGGGACTAATGCTGTGAAAATAGACTCCTCTTTGTACAAGGCTTTGCCATCAAATTCAAATTTATACACATACGCTGAGAAGAGGAGCAAAGACATTTTAATATAACAGTGATGTCAGCAAGAAACCCTTGGCTACACATGAGTCCACTTTTAATACTGCAGCTCCCATATTTTACATTCACTAATTAAATACAGCAGCAGTAAAATCTTTGGCTATTAAAGAGATTTGCTGCTACATTAATCCTGCAGTTTTTTTTTTCCTGCTTTTTGCTGCAAATGGAAAACTGCACTTAAAGCTCTTTTCCTCATCCCATCTCCAAGCGGGCCACTCTATCCAATTAGATTATGCGAATGTACCCCTTCAACAGAAAGGGAGGCAAGGAGAGAGGTGGCAGAGTGTGGATTTCTGTTAGGGAGGATTTTGTTTTATCTGCTATTCCAGAATCTGCAGTAAAAACCTCTTCTACTCTTCGTCCACCATCGCTGCAGCAGATTTGCAGTTTTAGACGATAATAAACAGCGCTTGTGTAGAGCTAGAAATTTTTTGTGAAAAATGTCATCTTAACTCATCAATAAACACACTGCATTAAGGAAAGTTTGTTGTTGTTTCTTTGTGCATGACAAAAAAAATGTTGAGGATGTATTGATTCCTAACATTGTAGCTTTGCTGCAGCTTTGGGGCTTTTTGTTTTTCCCTGACTAATCAAGATACATTTTTATTCTGAAAGTGGAAAATTCAAACTATGTAAACTCTAAATGAAGGACTATTTGCCTTAAAAAAGCTTAAGCACACATCAACATCATTTGGTCATCACTTAATTTGATGATTTGTATTTTCATAATGTAGTATATATATTCAGTATAGAATCGATGGTTTAAAATTGAATGTTTAATCTCAAAGACAATCTAGCGGAACAAAATTAAGGACAGTAGCAGGTAAGGAAATGTGTTTCGAGGAGGTTTTTGAATATTTCAACTCAGAACCGCCGCTCGCTCCAAACAGCTAAAAAAGTTATTATCTAATATGATAAGTTAAGCGAATTTCTTTCCAGTTTATGAATATTTTAAACACATTAAGGGCATTTTGGAAATAACAGACAGTCTCTGTGGAAGTGAAACTCCTCTGCCTTCATTCTCTAATCACCACTGTGGGTCTGTTTGTGTTCCTCTGGCTTCCTGTCGTCCCCAGGCTGCAGCTGACTATGCGAAGGCCCACCTGCCCGAGTCTCTGAGGCAACAGCTGCAGGCCTTTGAGAAGGAGAAGAGGGAGAGCGCTGTCTCTTACGCCAGCATTCTGGAGCAGCGCATCCTAGCTGTGGATCGAGAGATGCTGGACAAGCTCTCCACCAACCATGATGAAGCAGGTCAGGAGGTCAGAGGCGGGTGGTAGGAAGGGGATAAATGAAGATGGAGGGAGAACTGAGTCCACTGAAACCTTTAGTTACAGGTCGAGATGTTATTTAGTCTATCACACTTTTTATGCACTTATGCGTAACACAGTCAACTCCTAGGCAGGGATTTGCTAAAACTTAAATGAATTTAAACTTGCTCTGTCTCCAACTAAAATCATCACTCTGTAAACTTTAGCTTTTTTGCTTATAAACTGTTAAAAGAGCAGCAGCTGTAATGCTGGTTACCATCAGTCCAGTTATACTGTAAATGAAATCTTGAAACAGACACACTAATGTTAGTTTTTGTTTTAGAGAAACGTCATGATTGGTTTGTTGAACAGCTTTTATATGATCTACCTAAAAGCTGACTGATAAACAGGAGATTATCAAATGGACCAACTACATAAAATTATACTACTGAGCATTCACTTATTTATAGGAGTCAGAGAAATAGCATTAGATAATGTTTACATTCTACTGCTTTAGCTATAGGTGTGCTCAAAGTCAGAGTGAAAGACTTAGTGTTCACTGTGAGGGTATTCATTGACAGTACAGGCAACATTAGTGGACAGCATGAGCTCTATTATAATTCAGAAATTCCACTGTTTTTGATCAAAACTGAACCTCAAAAAAGACTTTTAATTTAATAATTGGTTTCAGGCTTTAAGATACCTTTCAAAAGTATTTATATGTTTTTTATTTTGTTCCTATGTTGTAATCACAGTGTGTTTTATTTGAATCTTTTGTGGTAGAACGCAGAGTACTGGATAAGTATATGTCCATTTTTCCCCCAAATTAAAATGCCACCAATATTCAAAACCTTCTGGAGTTTGTAAAATGTAAAACAACCCACCTGTGTGTAATATAATGTCAGCATGAATACACCAGCTCTGTAAAGGCCTCAGAGATTTATTAGAGAAAGTCAATAAGCAACCAGGGTCATGAAAACAAAGGAAAACACCCGAAACGTCAGAGTTATATTTGTGTAGATGGTTAAAGTGGCTTCAGGATTTAAAATAATATCCTGAGCCTCGAACGTTACACAGAGCAATGTTCTGTCTTTTACCTGAAAATGGAAGAGAATGTCAGAACTTTAGACCTAATACTACATCATTTTGAATAAGCCAAACTGGGGGAGTTTTAAAAAGAAGAACAAAATAAAAATAATCAGTCTTTTCATATTTTGGATAAAAACATTGAAAATCTTACATGCTTTTCCTTCTACTAGATATGCACCAAGTCTACCAATTTAAATAAAATTGAATTCATTAGAGCTGTTTTAAATTGAAAAGGGAGAAGATTAAGGGGTATGAAAACTTTTACAAACACTTCATTTGACTCAGTTTGAAAACAAGTCAGGCTTTATAAAGGATTATTAAATCTAAATGTACTCTAAAGCTAAATGTGCAATTACACTTAACCACTTGGTAGATTAAAACCAGCACATTTAAATAAACCATGAATTGTTTAGGAAAGATGATGTGATTGTCAACAGATTCTGTTGTTTCTTTTGTTCTTTCCCTTAAATGACCCTTTCAGGTACAACTTGCCTGATGGCGCTGCTGTCAGACAGAGAGCTCACTGTGGCCAACGTTGGAGACTCTCGCGGGGTGTTATGCGACAAAGATGGGAATGCTATTGCACTGTCGCATGACCACAAGCCATATCAACTTAAAGAGCGCAAGAGGATCAAGAGGGCAGGTATATGCTGAGACAGTACTGCAATGCATCTGAGATAATCAACTGCACCACCTGTCCCTTTGACTTTAGGGTTCTTTGCTGCCATCTGTAGGGAAAACCTGAAACTGCATGCAGTTACACTGCAACAAAACCAAATACCACAGCAGAGGTCTTTGATTCAGTCCTCCAGTTTTGGTGTCCTGTCCCTTTTAGATGTATCTCTGCTTCCACACACATGGCTTCTAATGACTTAATTACCAAATATGAAGTCAAATTCGCCACAGTCTTAAAAATGTAGTTACTGTATTTAATGCAGGTGTGTGGAAGTAGAAATGCATCTAAAAGGTGCAGGACTGCAGTACTAGAATTGAAGAATGTTGTACTACACTAACACCTTACTGAGCTCTGCATTGTTCTATTTTGGAACATGTAATGCTATAAGCTGTTATTACTTAAGTCTTTTGCGGTTTATCGCAAATCTCACAGGTAAATTTGTATAGCTGGGATGGACAATTCCTGTGTCTTAATTTAACCCAAGTTTGATTCTTAACTCACGTCATTGCTTTTCTACACTAGTTCTGCGACATTTGTGCTTAAATATTTTAATATTTAATTTTTTAAATATTTTTCAATAATGTGAGCGACAAAAAAATGACCAAACAAAAAATAATATGAAAATTAATGAATGGACATAGAAATATATAAATATTCATATTTTTGGATAAAAGAATAAATAAAGAATATAAAATAAATATGTATATATGTATAAATGCATAAATAAATAAATGTACAAATATATTGATATGCTTTGATGTTTAAAAACAATATTTTGGGGAATTCTTTTTACCTGTATTTCTTTATGTATTTAATGTATTTATATGTGCATTTTCTTTTTTTTTTGTTTACTTATACATTTTTTCATTTATTTCTAAATTCATTTATTTATACTAATGATTTCTTCCTACATTCATTTCTGTATTTCTACATTTTCCACAATTATTTTATTATTTGGGAATAAATAAAGAAAAGTAGAAATACATAAACATGGAAATAAATAAATATAAAAATAAATGAACGTGGAAATAAATAAATGAGTAAATGTTTAAATATGCAAAAAGAAGAAAATACACAAATAAATAGAGAAATACGAAGAAAATCCCCCAAAGAATTGACCTTTTCTGTGACCATAGCATATTTATTTAATTATCCATTTATATATGCAATCATTTATTTTTATATTTATACATTTATACAGATAAATCTGTAGTTATTTATTTACTTTTGTATTTATTTTCGTATTCTATGTTTGTTTTGTTATTTGTTATCCCTCATTCATTATCAGTATCCCTTTTAACGGATAGCCAACTATAACACGCTTAGAGATTCTTTGCATTACCTTGCATAAATTTTTACTTGCAGGAGGCTTCATCAGTTTTAACGGATCCTGGAGAGTTCAGGGAATCCTGGCTATGTCTCGCTCCCTGGGGGACTACCCTCTCAAGAACCTCAACGTGGTCATTCCCGACCCAGATATAATGACCTTTGACCTGGACAAACTGCAGCCGGAGTTTATGATCCTAGCCTCTGATGGTCTCTGGGATGCTTTTAGTAACGAGGAAGCAGTGCGCTTTGTCCGCGAGCGACTGGATGAGCCTCACTTCGGTGCCAAGAGTATTGTCCTCCAGTCGTTCTACCGCGGCTGCCCTGACAACATCACGGTTATGGTGGTAAAGTTTAAAAGTGGAGCAAGGGGGAGTAGCAAGGCCAGTGAGTAGTTGGGGGGAGGATTTTAAAGCTCACACTGTGAACAGAATAATTTTCTTTCCTCCCTCATCTGGATGCAGCACGAAGATCATTGGCAAAAACAGGAAACCTGAGGAGGGGAACATGAGAAGTCCACATAGAAATGTCCCTACAAGTAAAAATGAAGCTATGTTTTATGTTCCTGGGTTCGAAAAAAGAACATTTAAACATACTATAACTAACCTGTACATGAATGACAGTTTTTAAAAAAAAAAGCAAGTGCAGAACTATTACAGACACAAGGGATGTTCTCTTAACCAGCATATACCAGACTGTGACTGCATTTCTCCTGTTTACTTTAACTTGCACATGAACGGTACAGCTCTACTGGAAGCTTTTAATGGGACACTTTAAGGAAAACTGTTACTTTGGAAAGGTGCTAAAAATGCAACTGCAAAACCACCGTCTAGCTTGTGGCAATATGATGATGCTCTGAATTGTTGTATGTATCTATTTTTCTTCTTGAACAGAAATAAGTTGTCAAACGCAGCAGTGCTGCAGTGGATCCAATATGTTGAACTAACTTGAAGCGACGCTCTACACAGATATAACCTTTGAGTATACAAAATTCACCCCCTGCATACTTGAATGGTTCCTGTTGAGTGTTGGAAGTCACACCATTAGCATGCATTCAGCATGAATGCATTCTAAACTGCATGGATTCTAGAAAAAAAGAAATATTGATACCTGTGATAGGGCATCAGACCACATAATAATCTAGCTGTAACCCAGCAGGTCCTTCTTCATTTACTGAACTCTTAAGAAGCACATGTTTCTACATCTGTAAGCTGTCTTGCAAAAAAAACTAGAGTCAGCACTAACGTATGAAGGCAACTCAAGCCCCTTTATTAGGAATTTTAGCATAGCTCTTTTTTTGTTTTGTTTTTTTTTTTTTACAGAAAACTACTTCGTGATTAATTATAACATGGACAAAGATCCGTTTTTCATCCTATTACGTAACCTATACCACAGTTATGTTTTTTTGTGTATGTCTTGTTTTTAAGAGGCATACAAACTGATAATGTTCTGGCATCATCATCCTGTGCATATAGAAGAGACAAATTCTGATCTCCTGGTAAACCAGGCTGACATGGATTTTCTATGCATGTCAGGAAGTTCTCTGGTTCTAGCCTTGCAGCTTCAGGATTCAATGGAATCAATGCAAGTACTCCGAAAATGTTGCAATAAGGACTTGATGTTAATGTCTCAAGGTACAATATGCAGATGCTTTGTCTGCGCCAATGAAGATTCATTCACCTCAAGAGGCTCCTGCCCTATTTCTTCAAAACGTCTCTCTCTATAATGTGATTTAATTGACTTTGGAAAGTTGCCTTGAGATGAGATGTTGTGAATCGGCGCCATATAAATAACTGAATTAAATTGAGTTGAAGCAGGCTAATGAATATTTGATGGACCTTTTGGGCCATTTATATAGTGGGTGAAGAAAACTTTGAAAAGAACAAAGTGACTGCAGAAAATAGGATGCATCAAGTGATACATTTGCTATGAAGACATAACAGAACCTATTAAAAAAAAGAAAAAAATTGTAATTTCTACATATTCAGTAGACCCATTTAGAATGCGTTTTTAGATACCCACATAATGCAGGTTGAAAAACTGTTTGACCGAAGCTTAGATGGCCATAAGTGTCCAACATTAGCCTTCTCATGTCATGCAGAAATAAAAAAAAACGTCGTTGTGTGTCAGTTCATGCACATTTGGGGCTGTTGCTGAATGTTAATGTTGCCGATTTTCCTGGAAGTGACCACTAAATTGCATTAGGAGCAGAGCTGAGATCATTGTAAATGGATTTTTCTGTTAACACTCTTCTATGGAGCTGTTTCAAAGCTTTCCATAGCTATTCTTTTTTTTCTATTTCCTCTGAAGAATGACACCCACTAATATATAATTTCATTGAAATTTTGTTTCGGTTTAAATTCCTTATTTTTAAGCTCATCTTTCAAGTCTCCAGAAAATGGGTGGTACTCAAGGAAACATTATGGATGAAATACCAAGTTAATCTACGAAACACATATTCACACAAAGAGTTCTGGTAACTATGTTAATTCTAGTTTCACATGTCAGCCAATAGTAGAACTAACCTTATAAATTTTAAATGTTATGGCATCAGTTAACGTTTTTTTTTAACCCCTTGCAGCAGGGCATGTGCTTTGACATCTCCGTGTTAAAGAACAAAGTAATGTACTTAAGATGTTTATCATAGGATGTTGGTTTGGAGCTCATGAGCACACAAGTCTTTAAGTGCTGAAACAAATGAGAAGATGACTCATCAGGAACTCTTGGCCTCAGAAGGGAATGCTGCTGGTAATAAATCTGATCCGCTCCTGAAGCAATACAGCTGACTTCACAGGCAGCAGCTACATGTCAGAGAAAGTTCCAGTAAACCACCCTTGATTTACTACTGTTTTCACTTCAACTATTACCACTGTGTACTATGACCATGTTATCAGCCGAGGGCAAAGATTAAGATGTTTTTTGTTTTTTGTTTTAATGATTAATTTACCAGATGCCTTATTTATTGAGTTTTGGGATGTTTATGGCAGATTGCCAGATCAGCATACTGTATGTTTAATCTCTGTCCTTCTGTACCTCAACAAAAATTTACAATAAAAAAAAAAAACATTTTACTCTGAAAAACTGAAATTCTGAGTATTAAACCCATACTTTTTTCTTGTAAAAAATGCATCGTTTGGAATTTTTATAATACAAGAAGCTTGAATTCTAAATTTCCCTTTTCTTTATTTGTTGGTTGTTTTTTTCATCCTCTACGCAGTTCAATGACACCATCACAGGAGCTTTTTAGTTTTGAATAATTTGCACAAGAGCTCAGCATATATGAAAATATAGGCAGTAATGTCAGATAAAGCTCTCATGTTTTCCTATTCATCACCTCTTCTGGAATTTAAATCAGCTGTGTTCTTATTACAGTGCAGCTGAGTCTAAATAAACACATAGTTGTAAATCAGTCAGTTTACTGTGGGTGCTAGATGACTCACCAGTGGTGAGCTAAAGTCATGAAACACGTGATCTTATCAGACTGCACCCAGCATGCTTCTGACAGACCACAAATAGCTCCTTCTCCATGTCATGTCTGTAAGGCAACTTATCCTGCTGCGACACCTTGAAAGGAGAGCACACAACTCCTTAAACAGACAAGGGGCCAACACTAATAAACTTTGGGTGATGTTTCAATAATTAGCCAGAACAGAATTTCTTGAATTGTATTAGGTTTAATTTAAGAAGGATTTTTGAAAAATCTGATATTAATAAGTGTTAGTATAAGTTGCAAGAGATTTTTTTTATATTAGCAAATGTAGATTTAACCTATGTTATTCTAAAGTCTTGTCATACATGTGTTGACTTCGACTGGGGCAGGTAACATTTAACACTTGAACATTATTTTTTCCAAACCAGGGATCAGCAACCTTTGAGGAGCCATTTTTGCCTTCATCCTTACTAAATATTTGTTATGTGTCCATTTGACAGCAAAAAAACTTGAGTTTTTTGAATGTCTATAAATTATTTAAGTTTTACCGTTTAACTATAATGTTCTTTTATACTATAATATAGTTTGTGAAAAAAATACTTTCAAACATGAAAAACTGAAATAAAAAAAGGTTAAAATTTATGAAAATTGACGAATGCATGTTTGGATGAATGTAAAAAGACAAGAACTAAGCAACAAATATTTCTTTATATAATTAGTTTAATTCTCTGGTGCAAATCCCAAACACATAAAATGACAATCACAAAAATGACAACTTTTTAAAAAAAATCTTGATTCTGTTTTGAAATATTTTTAACTTTATTTGTTTTATCATTTGGAGGACCTCAAGACCTACATGTGGCTCCTGGAGCTGCAGGATTCAGATTCCAGAACTGTATCTGCTGAATAATAAGGCTGTATTGTCCTGCTAGAAGATGAACTTCTACTCAAGAAGTAGGCCTTTAATCCTGCATTTATCTCAATCATCTCCGCTTAAACTCTGACTGGCTGTAACTCCTCTGATAGATTAAATTATATCCACAGCATGATGCTGCCACCACCAAGTCTCACTGAGGGCATGGAGGGTTTTCAGGGTGAGATTCTATGTCCATTTCCTCACAGCGTGTCTATGTAGATTATAAGATTTAGTTTGAGTCTCATCTGAGAAGAAGTGTTGGAGTGTCAGTCCAGGTGGACATCCAGGACTTCAGAGGTTCATAATCATTATAGCCCTATATATATATATATATATATATATATATATATATAGAGAGA
>JAUZNJ010050171.1:7678-30732 GCA_034780135.1 Jordanella pulchra | reverse complement strand
TGGCATGTTCAATTAGATTTAGATTTTCACCACATGAAGCGTTCTTTATAACCTGAACCTAGTCACAAGGTCAGCACTGATCAGGCTGCTATATTAAATGTACATAACAGGCCTTCACAGAGCATCTTAATTTAAACTGAGATTAAAGTGTTACTCGAGTGACTTATGTTACTATATCATTATTACTATACATTAGAGGAAACTGGTTGCACTGGATGTAGTAAAGGTGAACAAAGACATAAGCATGGAACCCTTTTTAGATTCCTTTTGAAGAAATGTTTAAAAAAATACATTTCATTTTACTTCCACTTCACAACCAAGAGATACTCTTTTATTGGTCTGTTACACAAATCCAGACAAAATGCAATGAAGTTTGCGGTTTTAATGCACTCCATTATCATTCTATTTAATTCATTTATTTATTTTGCTGAAGCACTTCCCAAACCTCTCGACTCAATTTCATGCATTCAGCTAACACGTTCACACATTGAAACCAGCCATTTAAACAGCAAGCCGAGGAAGGCCTGCGGCGAGCTACAGATGACTTGTTCAAAGTTAACACAATGAGGACAGCACAAAGGCAAACAGTTAGAGGGGCTGCATAATTAGCCAACCCGAGGCGGTGGCACATGTTAGCTCACCACACCAAATTATTTCAGCAATTTAGAGCCGATTCGGAAAATGTGCAAACTGAGGAGCAAAAGCCCAGATGCTGATTCTGCCACTCCACTGGTGCTAATTGCATTTCTGCCTTACAGATGCACACATTTGGCATGGTGTGAGGATTCACTGCCCAACAATCTCTCAAGGCTCACCTTGGAACCTTGAAAAACATTGCTAAATGAAGGCACCTTACTGAACATGTTCTATACAAAAAGATGCAAAGCTGGTGTCCAATTAACCGTTTTTTTTTTTTGTTTTTTTTTTACTGTTTGTACATGCTTTTAGTGCAGCATAGCAGGATACATCAGCTTGGCCATTTGACTCATTGGACATCAAGTCGAAGTCATTCATAACAGTGACAAGCAGAGGGAGAGGGGGATCTGAAAGTCGGTCTTTCTTAGGCAGATGTTTCAAGGCAATTATATAAATTAAGCTGTCAGATGGGTCGTGAGGGACGTTTGTCTTCCAGGCTCTGCTAGACCAGTGGGCCTCCCTCCCTCACAAACAAAGTGCTTGATGGGAAAGCAGCTGAGAAAAGGCTCATGCCTCTGTCATGATTACCAAAGCAGCTTATAAGAAATTTCTTTAATCTAACAAATACATGTCATCTCGCATTTTAACAGGGAACGATTCCCAGGGCAAACATTCTTACTCACTGCTGTGCTTTTGAGAGCAGAATTACACTCTTACATCCTCTGGTCACAGAAAACGTGTTATTTACATATTCCATGATGCCCAGCCATTTTCTTTTATTTATTTCCTCAAGTCTAGTCCCCACAAAAGAATACCAACAGGGTGCTGTACAACTGCAAGGTGCAACATTATCTTCACTCCTTTCAACAATCTTTGGGGACCAGTTGACTACAAACATGTCAGTGAGACATTTTTTGTCCATTTTCACTTTATTATAGCTCTTGGATATTTTTCAGCAAAATAGAAATCACTTGGGAACTATTACCTTTGTGAGTCTGTTTCTCTGAAGCTGCTCTCATTTTTTTCCCTACATGTGTCCCAAAGGGTTTCCTCTATCAGATATGTCATTTTCAATTAGCCATAGTCTAAATGGCTGTCTATGGGCTCACGTCAATAAAGTTTTCATTTAAATGGATGAGGCAGCTGCAAATTTAAGATTTATTTCATTTAAATTAAGGTGAGCAGATCATTTGCATTTCATCTCACACCTGTCCCCTGGTGAATTTACAAACATTTTAAAGTCTCCTCCCCAAGCAAATAACTGATTAACATCCAATAAGGACAGGTGTAAAGGCAAATGCATGCCTAGTGAAATTGGTGCAGCTGTGCGTTTCCTTCAGCAACTCCCCTGACGCGCAGGTGAGTTTTCTTTGCTTGCTGCATCTGGTGACTCAAATCTTATATATCTGGGTGAGAGAAGTTATGCTCAGTTTATTTTAGGAAATTAAGCTATATATGTTAACGGAATTGAAAACAAACAGCTTTCACATTACAGGTTTGCAGTAAAGTTTGCCATGATTAAGCCTTGAATCTTTGTAACATTAACAGAGAACAGTGAAAGAACCACAAAGTAATAACAGGGAAAGTGGATCAATTTTTCAATGTTTAGATATAGGAAAAATTTAAGCTTAGGCAGGTTACCAGGACCAAGAGTTTGAAAAGTTATAGTTTCAGAACCTCTACAATTTTCCAACATATTTCACCTATGAGTTGGTTTTGACCATTGTGCCTCTACAATTATTTTTCAATAAAAATAACTTCACGTTTTTAGGAACTGTAGATTTTCATCTTTCTTAATATATACAGTCAGAAACAATACACTTCCAATTTATACAAAGTAAGTATGGACTTAGATGACATTATATATTTATATGAGAAAACAGAATTAATTTTATTAAGGTCTGGCTTCAGCCATAGGAATTAATTTGAGGAATCCATTGGAAGAAATCCAATGGATAACCATAACCTTACCGACTGACATATCTATTGAATAATCAAAAAGAAAAAAAAAAATCATAAATCCTAGTGAAGCTAAATTAAATTGACAAGGTTGATGCATATGGGTTTCTTTAATTTATGTCAACACTCATATCAAATTATTACATTGTAACTTTGCACACACCTTTTCAGTAATTTTAAGGTTTTATTTTAATGTTTTTTATGGTAAATGAGTAAAATATGTGGGTCAGTGACAATAAAAAAAGAAAAAATCATACCTGCATAAGAACTTTTACTTTACACTTTCACTGTGGAATAGTTAATCCCACAGGCTGAAACTTCCAGCTGATCCAAGAGGGGCAGAGTTTAATAGTTTATGAGAATGTTACATTGTTATGTTTTTGGGTTTGTTTGTTTTTTTTTTTGCTCTGGCCAAAATGTCCTTAAAACCTGATGACTAAATGATTGATTGCAGAAGGAGGGGGTACTGCTTCCATTGATCTTTCTGCATAAAATGCATGCTAAGAAAGAAACACGTAAAGCACTTGACTAAATTGCTATTTTTTCACTACTTTAACATCACTCTGGTGCCTTTACTTGAAACATGTTACTTTTCCTGTTTTGTAATATATGTTTGCCAAAATGCAAACATATCTGCTGTATGCAAAAGTGAGAATGGTTTAAAGGTGTATAAAACAGCATTTGCAAACCACTAGGATGATGTTGAGACTGGAGTTGTGTCAGGAGATGTTCGTTTTAGCTTCAGGAGACAACCGATATGGACTTAATGATTAAATACACTAAAATACACAATACCGCTTATAGCCATTCAATGTAAACCTGACTTTTAACATCCTAACGATTTATTTCAACATCAAATGAACAATAACAAATATACTTAATTAATGATATAATCACACATATGATATGAAGCAGCTTTGCAGTGTCCAATACTGAAAAAGCAAACAATGACAAGGTCACAAACCAGGCATCGCATGCCAGTCATTCAACTTGCCATACATGTAGTTACTGTTGCATACATATGACTCTGTTTTAATCAAGGTACAACAATTTTGAAATAAGGAATAAACAATAAGTGCTACAAAGTGAAACTATGAAACTACAGAGATTGATAAATGCAAACAGAAGAAATAAAATGATTTAGCTTAACTGGTAAAAATATCTTTAAAAAGATGGGACTAAGTATTAGCTATGTGTGTTCTCCAAAACATTTTTAATACATTATTTTTGTGTTATTTCATTAGACTATTGATGCCAATATTTACTTTAACACACATTAAAGCTTGTTGTTAACATGCTTTTATTTTGTGAAAGTCTGTTGCTGGTCACTGCAGTGTGGATCTTTGACAAAAAACTCCACAAGTTGGTGGCGATAATATGTCAAATAAGCTGTCTGTCAGACCAGATGTCATTTTAAACAGGAGATCAGCTTGCTGTTGCGCAACCAGATAAGAAAAACAGAAAATGTCGACACAACAAATTACAATGATAAAGTCATGGAGCTTTCTAATTCTCATTTTTAATTTAAAAAGAAAAAAAAAAAACAGAACTCCATTAAAACATGCACTTTATGTTTTAGCCATCTGTAAAGGAAACTTTAATAATTAAGCTTTATGTACTTTACACTTTGGTAAAGAACAAAGACTTGTAATTTACTCCCGTTTAAAGGTTTATGTTGTTGCCTCAGAAATTGCCTGTAACTTTATTTCTTAATTGTTCATAAAGAGTAAAGTGTCAGTGGCAATGCGCTTAATTGTATCATTATTTCTATAATAATTTTCTTTATTCATTATTGTTATCATCATTGTCATTATTATTATTTTACACTTTTGAGTTGCAATTTACAGCTAATATGTATTACTGATAAGTGCTGATGTTAAAAAATGTTTGCCCTACAATGTTACGACACTTAAATTAATATGGCAAACTGAACATTAAAATATAAGTTCTTTTTACACCACTTCTTAATTCAATAGTTTTCCCATAAAATGCAATTAATCGTGATTAATTTAGCCAAATTGTGCCATTAATTATGATTAAAGATTGTAATTTGCCCAGCCCTAATACACATACATTTATAAAATTAGAAATCATGCAGGCATCATAGACTGCAAACAGTTAACATAAAAATGCTGATCAAAGACAAATTACACACACAAAAAAAAACACTTTTAGCCAAGAAATTGAGTTTTATCAACTTTTGATAGATATTTTCTCTCTTAAAACTCGTTTTTGTCTGCTGTCAAATGAAATTTAAAAGATCATTTGTTTTTTATCTTCATCTACGTCCTGAATAAAAGGGGATTCTTTCAGGAAAGCTTTAAAATATCATGTAATCAGAGACCTTTTTCAATTTGAACTATTGGGTTTCCAAAAAAAGGCAAACCATGAGCAAAGCAGCCCAAAGGGTAATCATTAAGATATTAATCCATGTAATATCCTTAGTAACTTTAATTTAGGGGCATGGCTTAAAATAGTCCAATTCTCTGTCCTAATGCTTCTGAGTGGACCTACTTTAGAAATGAAGAGTGCCCACGGCAGCAGAGGGATTTGCTGACAGTACAATGTTGTTAAAGGCTGTGTTTTCGTTCTACAAACTTCATTTTGACTGCCATTGGTTTAATAATTGCCTTTATTGCAAAGACAAGCCAGAAAAAAAGTGAAAAATGTGGTAATTGGTGACTAAATAACGTCCATATAAGCCAAATCAGTAACCTCAAAAGGCAGACTGTGAGCCCCGAAGCTACAGAGCAGAACCCAGCAGTCACCGGCAGTATCAGATGAAAAAATTATACAAAGCCAAAAAATATATAATTAGTACAATTTACATGTCTCTGATTAGATGATTCCTATGGGTCCACATGTGTGGTAAGTGGTGTGTTAAAAGCCGCTCGCTCAGCTAACAGAAAGATGCCAAAAGGACCTGGATCTCATACAGCTGAGCAGAGTAGGGCTTTCTTCTTATTCCCGAAATATTTTTTTTATCAATCCCTTTAAGCTGTTTTCAAAGCAGCTGGACCTGAACCACACTTCTGTTCAAAGTACATTTCAAAGACCCCTGTTTTATCCCTGGGATGTTTGGAGGCTTAATGGAGTAAGGAACCTCTGACTTGAGCTTAAAACTAGATAAAAAATGTGGTATGAACTCGCTAGAGCCCGATGAATAGAAGCGATGTTTAATTTGGACACTTTGCAGTGTGTTCATCTTGTCACACTCAGCAGCTCCATCGCCCACATGCTTGTTTCTTCAATCACTCACACCGAATACAGGGAAGTTACTAACACAGCATGCAGGCAAATACTCTCAGTTAATTCATTGCTGGCAAAATGGATCACAGATAGATTTTAGGGTGTAAAAGAGCGAGAAAACTCCACATATTTGATTATTTTTTTAAGATCAACGTAAAAAGAACTTGTCTGTTTTAGGCATTCTGAGTTGGTCAGAATTTGGAAGGGGAAAAAAAACAACAAATAAAAGCAAAGTAAAGCAGTGTACTCACAAAAGCGCAAAAAGTGTTCCTATGGTGGGCGTTTTCCTTTTTGTCAAAAGATGAAAGATGATCTCCCCCGACCCTTAAAAGCGGAATGGTTGCAGTAAAACCGATATCCACTGAAGTCAGGGTGATCCTCTATCTGGTTTGGTCGCGCAAGCGACACATTTCTTCGAGAAACAGAAACAACCAAGCACCCGATTTCAATCTCTGAGTCTTTCGTTCATCCTCTTCCGGCAGCAGTGTGGCTTCACGGAGCGTGGTGTCGGACGGAGGTTTGTTTTGGTGTCCTCAGTCTGCCTCCACCGCTGCAGCCAACTGAGGGTCTCTGCAGCGCAGCATTCCAGCTCACTGATGCTGCCGAGAGGAGAAAAAAGAAAAAAGGTGGCCCCTTAGTTAGTTATAAGGAGTGGCATTGCTTCAGCATTGCTCCCATTCAGATCTTCGGGGTTGAACATATTTTAGGACTGGATTTGGAAGAGAGACATTCATAAAAACTAAACAGAAAACTTGATCAACTGTAATATTAAGGTTGTAATAAAGGCGTTTACCGTTTAAAATTGCAAGTGAATATATATTTTTAGAGAGGACACAAAAGAAAAAGAATGAAACGAAAAGACAGGGAGAAAGTTTATCATTTAATATATTAAGTGAACCAAAGACCCATTTGCAGACCTAGAATCCACAAATCCAGCAGAAGAAAATGTGTTTCTATCTCGAGATGACTGAAGCTTAAGGTGCAACAACTTTATTTTAAAATAAATTAGGAAAATAAATAAAAAAAAAATGAATTAGACCAAGGGACTTATCATTTGGAGTTTCATAAATGTTTTCTGTTATGTCTTTAGTACAGGGGCCAGAAGCAGTTCTACAGGGGCACTGGTCCCTGCTGGTGCCTGTCTAGAACTGCCCCTAGAGCAGCATTAAAAAGTGCATGATAAAAGATAAAGCTGGGCTAGGGTCATCAGCGCATCCTGGCTTTATTAATTTCAAAACGGTGTATGCAGGCTTCAAGCTGTGTTTGAGCTAGCAAGAGTTGACCCCCCTCCCTAAGTTTAGCAATACTAACCATACAACTTTTAGCATGGTATATTAAACGATAATAACCTCAAAAATGGAGAAGGGGCGTTGTGAATAGCATTAGAGCATCCTGGATCAAACCCTTTAAAAGTTGTCCATCTGCTCCATAAGTTCTATTGTGAAGCCTAATTTATGCTACTTGGAATACTATATAATCCGTCCTTGATGTAGTTTATTTTTCTTAGGATGGGGAAGGTTATAAAGATGTGTGTATACCCTTTTACACAAACTGTACAAATACAAACTTCTGATGGTGAAGCAAATTGTGGCTATGGTAGGATTTTCCGCATCCCCTATTGCATACAGGAACATACAACTAGCTCAACCCTGAGCCCAACCCACATCATCCGTGTAGCGGTCAAGGTGTGGTTTTGGGCAGTGTGGTGTTCAATTTTTGGACCATGCAGCCTGCACAGGTATCAGATACTATCCCCGGAAAGGTACGCATGCTTCTGCAGGTTATTATAAGGAAGATTTTTAAAATGAACACACCACTGTAGAGCAAGATACATCACATGATCTGGAGCAGTCTAGCTACACAGAATAAATCACCATGGTGACCAAATGCTTCTGTGAAACCAAGGTTTTATTAAACTGGGATACCTTGAAAATCCCAGCTTAATCAATTATCTTGGTTTTGTAAAATAACCCTCCGGATAAGCATTTTTTAAAAATTGTGAATTTGATGTAGGACAGAAGAACAAAAGAAAAATGAAAACCACATGCATTCATGACACAGGGTAACAGATTGACAGCTATGGATTAGGATTAGAGAACATGGGAATGCTGTTACAAACCTTAAAATTAAAAGGCGTGGGGTGTTACACAAAACGGCCTTCCAAAAACCTCAGTGAAGATGACTGAACTGTCACTCAGAATGCATTTATTTTAAATAAAATGGAGGAAAAAGTCTGACTTCAAGGACAAACCTTAAAGAAAACAAACTTCTAACTAGAAATAAAAGACAAAGCACCCTGTGAAAAAAAAAAAACTAATAGATTCACACATAAAAAAAGAAGTACACAAACTCACAGTCACTAACAAGATCAGTGCTGATCAAGACCAACTGGGGAAGAGGTGTGGTGTTTGGAGAACACACTTTCAATGCAGTGTCTGATGAGCTGCAAAACATCTCAGCTGAGGCTGGTTCAAGCAACAAGGCTGGTAACAAATGAGAACAAAATAAGCGCTCAAATAGAGCCCCTAGAGGTCAGGGACCGAAATGAGCAAAGTTTTAATGTTTGCCTTTTTTTTGCTATACTATTTAGATTATTAAGAAGAAAGTGTAAATAAAAAAAAAAATGCTAAGCTTGGTATTCTTTACCTAAATGGTTTGTTTTCAGAATACATCTTTTATATTTTAAAGCAAATGTCCAATTGTGCTTTGTTTTCTTTTTGTTAGGTATTGTGTTGTTTTGTTGTTGTTTCATTGTTGGTTTATCACGAAAAACTACAATTAAAATAATCAATAAATATTAAAATTATGTACAATTCATATAAGCATCAGATAAAAACATATACTAAAATAAACAAAAGGAACTATGAAAAACGGTTTTAAGGTATTTTGTTTTGAATTATAAAAATATTTTACTGTAATCTGATTATTGTTATTAAAATGAATAAGCAGAAACAAAACCTATACCTATATTTGGGCATACCTATATGTCCACATATAGTGGCGAATGGTATTTTTTTTCCATCTATCCTGATTTTGTGTTGCAAAAAAACAGAATGAACGGAAAATTCAATATCAACTGTGTCCCTCATTCATGCTTACATATATTCACTGATTTGAAGCTGAAGCGAAAATTCAATCTGGAAGACTTTTATCAGCTTCATCTGGACCCCCTGTGATTCTCCTCACTCAAGTTTCAGCCAATCAACGTCCGGAACGCACCTCCTCCCAAACCAATCATCTTTCAAGATCCCCTTCATTTAGCTCCTGTTCTAGCCTCCCTCTTGCACACCAGCGAACCTTCACCCACCTCCGCTCCATCTCCTCCTGCCCTCTTAGACTGTTCTCAGTCCCACCCACCCTCTGGCTCATTCCACTATCAGTGTCTGGCAAGCATCTACTCTAATCCTTTTCCTAGGTTACTCATCGAAGCGAATGTAGTTTCACAGCATCAAAGTCTTCTGCCAGGGCCTGAGCACCAAAGAACGTATTTCATTTATGTCTATAAAACTTTTCTAATTGCAGATTTTTTCATTAGAGTTTCACCAGGATGAACTGTAGATATTTGGATAAAAATAAATGCAATTCAAAAATACTTTATTAATCTCAAAGGGAAATTAAATAACTTGCCTTTTAGTGCCTTCATTAAGATTGCACTGACATCGGGCATCAAGAAACTGGGATCAAAGACACAACCTTCCTCATTTAAGATGACTACTCTTCCTACTTCGAAACTTTCACAGTTAATAAGAATTTTTAAAAAATGTATAAAGCTTGAATTGAACTAAGGGGCACTTGTTGACTAATTGTTGTTTAAAAACAACTATTTGTAAAGATATTCTGAAGGATTAAAATGGCTATCAAATAATATTTTTATTAGGCATGTTAGATTCATGTTAGATTTACAAAAATGCAGATACTGGTTTTGGTTTTAATGAAAAACTATATCATGACACCTTGATAGGATGACTTAAAAAAAATTATATTGCTTTAGAATGTCATGTACAATGAGTAGGGAAGAAACAGTAACATGTGCATTGTTGACAAAGTTTATTTTTTTTAATTGAGATCTGGCAAACCAGATACCTTAAAAAAGAAATAGTGCAGTTGCTCGCCCTGTTTCTAGTGTATTAATTAATTTTCTAAACTTGTAATTTTAAGTGAGTCTATTTCAAGAATTGATCAGATTGTAACTTTTTACCATGGTCTGTTAGCTATCGAACTTTATTTATTAAATAAGTAGAATGTTTGCAAATTTCCCATTACATATTTCTTACAGGTTGTTTTAAATGTTTTAAAATGTTGAATATAGTTGCCAAAGAATTTTTATTGCATATTAGATGTGTGAAAAATATCAGTAATAAGATTTTAGAAGTATATAAAAAGAACAGCTCAAGTGATTTCTGTAATCTTTTTTAAATTTCTCTCTTCTTTTATTATTCTGAAAAAAGGGTTTAGTTTATGCATATGATCTGCAAAGGTACAAATTCCAAATTTTCACCAAACTGAGACACTACACAAAAGAAATGCCCCCTAAATATCCTGAGATGCCTTGTTTGTATTCCAGGTTTATTCTTCTACCACCTTTGAAAAGTGCCATAAAACGCATTTGCATAATATTTGCTTGGCTAGAAACACCCGTCTTCAAAAGACATAAAATCATTACTCTTGGAGGTTAGGCATTCATGTATTTTCTGCTGAAAAAAAGAAACATTATAAAGGAAATTAAGCAATTTCATCTAAAAGCAAAAGATTAAAGTTGCAAAAACAGATACCTAACATACTAAATAAGCTGTCAAACAAATGTCACATTTTTCTTTCAGGTAATGTAAGAGTAAAACATGCATGGACTCATTCAGCCACCGGACATAAAACATTGCATAAAGTCAACAAAGAAAATAAAAACACAAATCTTAAGATATTCATTTTAGAAGTTTCAGTATATGAGTTTTACCATTAATATTTTAAAGCCATATATCATTTTCAATTTTCAAAACATGTTTTCAGTCTATGTTATGTTCCTTGCGTTTGTTATAGTGTCGCCTGCATCTATCTTGTAAAGATGTTTAATTAAACTGAAAGGAAAACCATCTAAAAATAAGTGAAAAAAATCTTAAAATCTGTTTATTGACTCTTAATTTGAGCAGGTAAATAAGATGATCTGACAATTCTAATAAATATTTTTACCTTTAAAATAAGATTAATCAGATGTTATGCACTTAAAATAAGACAATGCATTTTTCTTATTTTAAATGGAAATTGGCCTATGCTTTAGGAAATGTGTCACACTTACCTGATTAATTCAACAAAAAAAGCACTTAGTTTAAGAAAAAAAAAATTAGATTTCACACTGAAAACTGGAAAAAGGTAATTTTCATGTACAGGTATTCAGTTTAGGAAAACAAATGTATTTCATTAAATAGTGTTTCAATGACTGCATCAACACATTGTAAGTTTAGGAATTACAAGAAAATAAAAACCATTTTCTAATCACAGAGTTTTTTTTTTGGCATAAACAAAAGCCAGAAAAACAAATTTATTTTCGCATTTTTTTCTCTCATTTTTTACATTTAGATAGGACATATTTAGTGTTTTGCATTTAGATTAGTTTTGAAATATATGGGGTGTGCACTATAATCTTTGGCTTCTAAACAGATCACTAATGGCTCTAGACTAGAGGGTATAGATTAGTTCTCTCTGTTTCTCATATCAGTTACAAAGCTCATATTGCCACCCTCTGCTGTGAGTCTTTGACTGACAATATGGAGCTAACAGCCTATCTCTATCCTCCATCATTAATTAAACAGTACCATGACTGAGTGCTCTTCCTATTGGGCGATTGATCCATCCAAGTGCTTGTGGCTGTTATCAGCTCTTAGATCAAATCTTTTCAAAGCGGTGTTCTAAGAGTTCCTTTTTACAGCTTTGCTTATTGGCACTGACATCAGTTGGACAAATTAGCTGATAGTACGTACAAATAAATGCATCACGGACATTGTTGGTGTGTCGGGCAGAAATTGTTTTGCAAATATCTTTGCACTCTTGCTAATAGTATTCTGTGGGGAGAACTTTTTGGATTTCACAAGCTATATGTGCTTCAAAGCTGAAAATATAAGGTAGCCACAGGTTAAACTATGAAGATGGTTTCAGTCATGTTAATACACAATAGTTGTGTTTTATTTGTAGACAGGCTTTGGAATGCATTTAACTGAGTAATTAATTTTATGAATTTTGGTAGAGGTACATGGTTCTGTGTGAGAAGTATTCCAGCTTTTAAAATGGGTTGCAAATGTTATGCTGTCAAATACATAATTTTACAAATACAAAGTTTGGTCTTGCAATCCAAAAAATTTGTCTATCAATCAGGAAATTTAGACTATAAAACATTGAAATTATACTAACATACTAAGACAAAAATCACATGCAAATAAAAAATGGTATAGAAGAGAAAAGCTGCAATCACAGAAAATATAGAGTGGCAAAGTACAAACATGCTGCAAATACAATACCTGCTGAAAAATATTAGATAAATGAGAACCCCCCCCTACCCCCCAAACACACCCACACACACGCACCCACACACACACACACACACACACACACACTGGAGTACTGCTTGCCAGTACCACAGTGCCCCCAAACCACTAGGGGTAGAGACAATTTCCAATACATAACAGAGCAAACAATTGATATTGCTACAGATCAATAGGCTGGAATCACCAGTTTCAAACCTAACTGCCTTCCACCCTGGCTTCCTAAGCAACACCTTTAGGCCAACATTTCTCCCTGGGTGCTCCAAGCTGCCCAGTGGTCTCCGAGGGATGGGTTAACAAGTCGAATTAACTGTAATGTAAATTTGCGTGACCAACATTATTTTAAAAAGTGCTCCAGACCTCTTGGGCGAGATACAGTAATTAACAACACATATGGGACCAGACCATAGACATTACTAGGAATTATTGTCTATGGAAATAATTTACTAAAACATGAATAGCCAGAGAACAACTGGAGGGAAGAAAAACAGAAGGTAAGATTCCCTCGAAATCTATTTTAAACTCTTAGCCTCTCTGGGCATCCTGTTTATGCCTTAACTGTGTTGGTTATCATCTCTTCCTAGTGGTCTGTAGCACTTCTGTTATATAATGCTAGTTTGCAGCTTTTTGTCACTTGCAGTTGTTTTTGCCACTTGCAGTATTTTCCCTTTGCAACTTTTTTTATGTATCAGCATCATATTTTTTCATCAGGATTTGCATTTGCAGATCATGTGCACTTTTCATTTTTGCTATCTTTAGTGTATACAGTATTTCTCTGTATTTTTTTGCATGTTGTATTGTGTGCTAGTGTGTCTAAATTGTTAGTATATTTTTATGTTTTCTTGTCTAATTTTTTGTTTGCATTCATATATTTGGAGGACATTTCCAACTCATGGCCACCATAAGTTTTAGTTATATTATAATTTCCTTAAGATCTTTCACTGACCAAGGTAATCTTTGCAATTCTTAATTTTTTTCTTTTCATTTTTTAACTCTTCTTTAGTTGCCATTCCTCTTGAATACATTGTATCCAGTTGTTTATAAAAACTTGCTTTTTGTCATCTTTGCTTTCCTTCATATTGTCTGTATTTTTAAATTTGAAGTACAGAGTATTTAACAATGCCGACACCAACAACAATGTGGCTGCAGTCCTAATGCAGCACAGACTTACCACAAAAAGTCACTCACAGTGAATGCTGTGGTCAGCCCTGCCCAGCTATGGCTCCTGCTGTGGAAGCAGAAACAGAGGCTTACATGAGTTCACCCTCTTACCGGGATCTCAAGGCAAAACTCCTCATTCAAGAAAATGTCCTTTTTTATTCTCCGATGGCCCCTCTGTTTCCTTGTGTTATTGTCTCGCTGTGTAGTTTGCACTAGTGAAGTTAGTGTAGGTTGCAAGGAGAATTTTTATTCTGCATTTCACCAAAACTATTTTCTGTCTGGCACCTGCCTTTTTCTTTTTGGCTCATAAAATCAGGGACTTTGATCCAGAGACTGCTGTGACGTGCAGCCATACTTCCTTCTTGTTCTATCATTTAGTTGGGCTGCAAGAACTCTGTTTCTGCACCACACTACACCATGGCTAATGTGAGAGTACAGATTTATTTTAATGCTATAGGTATTTTGTGGTGCCCAAAACCAAAGGCATGCACGGTCAATGTTAGGCCAATGTAATATTGTCCTTGATTAAGAAAATGTTACTTTTGTTTTAATCTGTGAGTGATGCTCTTAAGCTTGACGCTCAGCAGGTAAAGCAAGCACACCATCTTCTGTGTTACCTCCATTGGTCAGCTGGCTGCCTCCTCAGGAGTTGGTAATTAGGTCTCCGACATAGAATAGAGGTAATTAATTAGAATATTTTATAGTCATTTTCACATCAACTAGCAGGTGTACACGTGGAAGAAAGTCTGATGCAAGGAATTACAGCCATCAGAGTCTGATATAGACTTACAAAGAAACAGAGAACATTTAAAATAATTACATAAATTAGATATAAACTTTGAAAAGGTACATGACATTGGATAAGGTGGTGGGAAATTACTTGTCCTCAGTGGATGTTTACTTATGGCAAAGAGAATAAAACAAATTCTGAACCATTATAAAATAGTATCCTGGTGTCTGAAAATCAACAAATCAATTTCTTGGAGGCATAAAAACACGCATTTCTTAAAAAATGTATTCTCAATCTTAAATAACACAGAATGACAAAAAGGTCTAAATGTTTTTCTTTTACACTATTAGGCATCAAAGTACATGAAAAAAACATGATGACACAAAAATGCTAAAAGAAAATGTAAAAGAAAATTGCAATTCCAGTTGAATTCCCACTTCAAAGAGGACAATGATGCAGAACAGTTAACATGCTCATAAAGACCATAAACAACTTTAACTTGGAAGCTGTGCCACAAAGCAGATAGAATAATGGTAAATAGGTTTTCCAAACTCAATATCCCTCTGGAGACATGCATGCAAATTGCTTGTTTCAAATCATACAAACCATTTGACTGAGTGATGGCAGATGAAGCCCTTGCATTCCATTACTGGATTGGAGGATAAACATTTCAAGGCATGGTAATGTTAAGAAAGAATAAAAACAAATCCAATTTATCATTCAGATCTAACACATTTATCCATATCATTTGTCATCTAGTTATGTAATTCTCGGTGAGAAGCCAAGTGGACAGGAAAAGGGTACTATATCAGATGTTATTAATAAATCACACAATGTTCCAGTAGCTTCTACAAACACATAAAAGCCCCTTTTCCAATGTGACTCAAATGCTTGGGGCTTTTGAGAACTCCAGGTAGCATTTCCATAAACATTTACTTGGCTAAATTCACTTTCCTGGGGCTTTGGACCCTCTTGAGACCCAGTACTTTGTGGGCTTTTGAGGTGTGCTTTGTGTACAGTTGTAGCCGTCATGTTTAAAGATGGCTTTAATTGAAAAATTACAACTTAATACTTAATCTGTGTAGTCAATTTTTCAAGAAATTGCCAAAGTTAGTGGAATGTAACCATTTATAAAAAGGTATTTATATATAAATTCAAAATGTTTATCTTTAATTATTTATGGATCTATGCTAAAAGAGAGATCACAAGTTAGACCCTTATTGTTGGCATGTAGAATGCCTTTCAATGTCAAATCCACTTTCTACAGATTCTCATCGATGTAAATATATCTTTATGTGGATATGGACTTTAATAAATAACATTTTGACAAAAAATGGTTCCTGTTTGTACTGTAGAACTTAACCTGGTTATTATAATAAAAGCGTAAATTTGTTTGTATTGTTATTTTTAGTGAATCATGCAGTTAAAACGATGCAGGTTGAAAAAAAATATAATGTCAAATAAACTTTTTAAACTCATGGATTTAGTTATAGTTGGTGCACACTAGAGGTAAAGGTAGAACCGCTTATATGTTCTTATTGCTGCCACTCAGTGGACAGAAAGTGCAGTGCAGTTTCTTTTAGAGTGTTGCAGGGTATCGAGGTTAATGGGAAATCAGGCTGATTAATCACCCAGGATTTCTATTATCTGGTTAAAACAAATACTGGGGCTTTAAAAACCTGGGCCTGCAGAAGAAAATGGTCCAGAGCTGAAAAGGATTGAAAAAGTAAACTACAAGTGTTTGGGATAAAGGAAATTCAGAAGTGAAAGTTAACATTGTGTAAATTTATCTACCTTTGTTGGTCTTGCTAACAGAAATTAGCCGGCTCTCAGACTTGTAACCAACTGCCCATACTTGACAAGATATTTTGTACTAAGAAGACAGCAGTCACATATAATTAGAGAGGCTGCCCCCGGAGTTTGACAGGCAAAGAAAATTAGGACCTGACAGCAGATGTCAGATGGTGAGATGTCTGACAGGATGTAAAACTCCAGAGTGGCAAACTTAAAGTGATATCGGTATGTGCAATTTGTAAGTAGAGAATAAATCAAAGGAATCTGCCAGAGGTACATTTTCTCCTCATATGGCTGACATTATTTTTAAATCTAATGTTATGTTGCATATAGACAAAAAAGAGGTTAGTGTATTGAAAGGTTTTGTTTCTATGGTGAGGCTGCAACTGTTTTCTTTGTTATGTCTAAGATGTGAATAAATCACTAACTGCTCTTGCATTGTAATACTGTAAATTTATATAGCTGAAGTGTTTTTGAAAAATATTTAACATTCTTACAATTTGTCAAATTACAACCACAACCTTCAGATTACTTGATGAGGATAACCGAGGACACTTCCCTTTATCAGCTGCTTTCTAGTTATTTCTCTTTTATAAAGGTCAGATTTTTAGAGTGCACAGTCACTTCAGTAGATTTTTCCACCTGAGCAGTTGATTACTGCAGCTTTTCCCGAGTTCCTATGTGCCTTTTTGCAGATTTTCTAATTTATACTCTGGCTCAGGCTGTCAGGTTAGATGTACAACCACTGCTGTGATGCTGTTTATTAACTATAACAATGTATTAAATTATGCACCCTACAAATTTATAGTGAACCAAATGTGTTTCAGGTGTTCCTTGCGTAATTAGGCTAAAAAAGGGGCAATATACATGTAAAATGCTCAGCACAGTTTTCAGATTATTATTAGTAAAAATGTTCAAAGCCATTTGTTTTTTCATTTTTCTTCCTGTTCACATTTATGTACTACTTTGTTGAGGTCTATCACATTAAATAAAATCAAAAGGCTTATGTTTCTTTGTTTTTTTAATAGTGACTGAATGAAGATAAGCTTATAATATAGATAGTGTTTGCACTATGTTTGTCTTTTATTTTTAATATGATCTTGACCGGAACATGTCCCTGATGAGCCATAATACTTGACAGAAACTGTGCCTTTCAGAGCGTTCTGTCACTCAAAGCTCACTCTTGTTCTGTAGCATGGAGTTTAACACACTTTCATGTCTGGTAAACCGATAGTTTTACGTCTGTGGTTTGCAAGGGTGGTATGTAATGTTACAGCTGACTGAATCTTAATTTCCCAAGAAAGGGCTAAAAAGATAGAGCTCCTCAGATCAGAGCCAGCACAGCGGTGTCCCCGAACCAAACGTCTTAATTCATCTTCATTACACACTCTGAGAGCTGCGTTGGGCCGTGCTGCTTTCCACTTCAGTGCCGTTCCCTGCTTTGCAACAATTTGTGTTTTGACATGGAAGATAGCACAGATTTTTGATGCTTTCCAATGAATAGTGTTTTCAAATATCTCTGTCAGATCAAGGTTTAAAACTGTAAGAAGAAAAAATCTAGTGTAATTTTTTTTATTTAATCTCTTTATATTGTTTTTTGCAGTTATAAACTCTTATGTATTTGTATATGATTAGCTAAATGAAAGTTTTGAATCACTCTATCTTACAGAAAACACGAACATACAGATGGTGTGTTACTCTGATGCCTGATTGATGAGGCTTCATTTTGTGTTTGTTTATACTGTTTTTGTCTGAGAATGATAACCTTCCCATATTTACTTCAAAGATATTTTGCATCAGTCTGCACTTATTCCCACTCCAGGAAACACATAAAAGTGTACAGGTGCAGATGGTGAGTTACATGAAGATACCTAGCAAATTAAGCAATTTGTATTTATTGCTCTGCAAATGCTAACTAGATGGAGGTAGTAAATTACAATTTGGTTGGCAGACTGATTCTTTTCATTATTGGAACCACCAACATCTGCAGGGTAGCGTGTTATTGCATGCAAGTGGTGGCATAAACTTGCACAGACAGTTGGAAGATTTAGAACCTATTTCTAAAAAAAGTGTTCTTGGGGAAACGGCATGGATTGGAGCACATCTTAATTGAAAAAAAAAAGAAGATAGAAACTGTTCAGAATGACAAGATGACATATAACTAAGAGAAGCTGTCTCATACTAAAAAGTGTTTAGTTCAGTGCCATCCATAAGATCTTCTGTATACAAGTTCATTTTTGGTAAAAGTATATTGTTTTAGCTAGGTAGGAGAGAAATCGGATTCTTTTTAATCAAAATCAATCTGAAGATTTCATTTTGAATGGACCTTATATTGGGACCTGTTGTCAAAAACGACAAGTCATTGCAGGACCTTATTATCAAAATGGAACTGTATTTTTGATTGAAAAGGTCAAGTGTGAGAATACACACAAGTAGAAAGGAAACGAGTAAAAAAGAAAACAGTTCTGATTAAAACTGGCAAGGAAAAGGAAACTGGCAAGTGCACTGGTGCACTGCAGAGGTGATAACTGTGGTGTCTGTAATGCCCAACTGCCCGAGACAGCTGCTGTATGACAAACAACACGGCAAGCAAAAATTAATGAAAAGCCCAAAGAAAGGCATGTTTCAAAAATAGAAAAGGAGGTATATTTGCGGCTGTTATATTCAATTCAATTTTGTTCAGTTATACTTTGTTAATCCCCGATGGGAAATTCTTTGACTGTACAGCCCGTTAAAGAAGATTAAACACACAGAACGTCAGTATGCAGACACTATGCATGGCGAGAGACGTCTCACCGTGTATAGTTTCTGAGGCCTTGCTGCTGTAAAAAGGAGCTATTAGAAAAACAAAAGAAAATGGATTACAATAGGTGAAGGGAGGAAAAAAAAAATCATAGTTCATACTTTATCCTTAGCATGATACAGTTTGAGATTGTAAAAAACCTCAGCACAGAAAAGCAACACTAATCCAAAGCTTCATTCAGGACGAAGAATGTTGGAGGAGGATGAGAGGTACATGTATCATATCTGACAGCAGAAATCCTGTTATCAAAATTCCAACAGTAGTTACACACTATTTTACTGTGTGTCCTTAAACAGCGAATCAGTGTCATTTTTGATTGATGGTATGATGTTCACTGACTTAAATCCTGAGTCAGTTTCACACTAGTTATAAAGAAATGCCTATCTGACAACTTCAGTAAATACTGCCAATTGAAATGGGATTATTATTGTTATGATATGTCACGAAATACAATTTCCCAGTTCAGGTTTACAACTCCCATCAGCGAAGAACATGAGTTTCTGGATGTGTTTCTGATAGTCCATCTGCATGACGTTGTGAACCTTCCCCTGCAGCTCCTATAAATCCAGAGAAAAGGGCTACTTTACTTTAAAAGCTCTGAGCTGAAATCCCAGCATTGCTGGTGTCTGATGCCCGTTAAAACACTGGATTTCCCCTTGGCAAAGCTTAATGCCAATATACAAAGATTAGTTGATTGCAGTAGCATGTTTGTGGCCTATTGGCTAGCTCTTGCTAGCTGGGATTGGCCGTGTTTGCTGCTATGCTATTAGTTGCTGTGTCATCAAAAGCTCACATCACCGCTGGTTCTCATAAAAATATCAATGCTGTCGCATCAAATGCATGGTCTTTATTTGTAATTGTGCATTATTGTATTAATTAAATTAGATTGATTTGGGGCTGTATGGTGGTGCAGTGGTTAGTGCTGTTGCCTTGCAGCAAAAAGGTTCTGAGTTCAGTCCCGGCCTGGGGTCTTTTTGCATGGAGTTTGCGTGTTCTCCCCGTGCATGCGTGGGTTCTCTCCGGGTACTCCGGCTTACTCCCGCAGTCCAAAAACATGACTGTTAGGTTAATTGGCATGCCTCAATTGTCCCTAGCTGTGAGTGTGTGTGTGCGTGTTTGTACGTCTTTGTATGTCTTTGTGTTGCCCTGCGACAGACTGGCGTCCTGTCCTGGGTGTACCCCACCTTATGCCCATAGTCTGCCGGAGATAGGCACCTGCCCAACCTTGACCCTGACAGATGAAGAGGGAGAAGATGGATGGATGGATAGATTGATTTGAATGCTACCAAAAATTATTGTTACACATCTTCCTGCTGTATATCATTTATGATGCTAATCTGGTGAACACCCCCCCAGCAATCACAATTGTAATAAACATCAACGACTCTACCTCAAGAACTCATTTAATTTTTTTTTTATTTATTATTTCTTTCATTTATTCTGAGTTTATTCCAGACGATATATATTAGGGCTGTCCTGATCTGATCAGATAATATCAGAAATCAGTCCAATATAAGCCCAAAAACTAATATCGGATTTTATTGGCCAGCATCTAAAATCTGTGATATTTCTAATGCTCCCCTTCTTGTAACCACCACCTTAACATGTTGGAGGGGTTTCAGTGCCTGGCTGATCCCAGATGGTATGTTGTCAGGGACTTAAATGCCCCTGGTGGGGTCTCCCAAGGCAAACAGGCTCTGTGTGAGGCTGTCTGGTTTGGGCACCAGCAGATCTCATCCCTGATTTTTGCGGATGATGTGGTCCTGCTGGCTCCCTCTTGCCAAGACCTACAGCATGCAAGTGTGAAGAGGGAGGGACGAGAATCAGCTCCTCCAAGTCCAAAGTCATGGTTCTCGACAAAGGTGGTTCTCGAAAAAGGTAGCTTGTCCCCTTCAGGTTGGAGGAGAGTTCCAGACCTAAGTGGAGGAGTTCAAGTATCTCAGGATCCTGTTCACAAGTGAGGGGAGAATGGAGTAGGAGATCAATAGACCGGTGCAGTGTCTGTAATACAGAGTCTGAGCAAAAAGGCAAAGCTCTCAATTTACTGGTCAGTCTACATTCCTACCCTCACCTTTGGTAATGAAATCTGGATCATGACCGAAAGAACGAGATTTGCTTTCTCCACAGGGTGGCAGGGATCTCGATTAGAGAAAGGGTGAGGAGCTCAGTAATTTGCAAATGGCTCAGAGTAGAGTCGTGTCTCCTCCACATCGAAAAGAAAAAGCTGAGGTGACTTCGGCATCTTTTCCGGATGCACCTGAGGTGTTCTAGGCACGTCCCACCAGGAAGAGGGAGTTGAATATAGATTACTCCCAGGCCAGCGCTGGGAGTGAAGTGGCTAAGAACACTCTGATGAGGGAGTTAACGACCCATCACAACCCCCCTAACAACCATCAACACCCCCAAGGTGACCTCTATTCATCATTATGTTGGAGGGATCAGAGCCACCTTGGATGAGAGGTGAAACATCTTCTAGAAAACTTCACATGTAGTTGTCTAAACTGACTTTATGCCTGCATCTTCCCACCATCCAAAAACAACATGGGGAAATCAGATTTGCACATACAAAACTCGATAACTTACTTAGAGATTGGGTATTTTATACACATACTATTGTATGTACTTAGTGTCTGTGTTTTCAATATCTAAGTATTTTCCCTAAGATCAAGTGTTTTTAACATATCTTTTTGCAATTTAATAACCAAAGCTAGACAAAAGCTGAAGTAGCGAATAGCTGAGAGATTCTTTGAAGTTTAGGATATATTATCTTCTTTGTTCCCCTGCAAAATACAAACCATTTAATGAATACTCTGTTGTCTAAATTGTTCAGCTGAATATTTGAAATTGATTACATTAATCTATATTCAACTCCATTTCAAAAACACACACAAAAACTTGTTAATTTAGCTCTGCAGAACAAGTCTGGTCAATTGATTGGTTTATATCTATATATGCAGCATTTAGAATCAATTCCTTTGTAATGAGATTGAATCAAATGTGTGACCGTGTGTAATGTGAATGGTTTTCCTGAGTAATTAACTCAAAGAGAATTAGTACCCAGGCCCACAGTTCACTTTGAATGCTTTGAGCTCATTGTTTAGTTGTCTGGCTAACAAATTTAGTTTCATTCCTGTTTATGGGTTTTCTTTCTACCAAAGTGAGGGGCTGTTTCTGTTTAGAAATAAAACCCAGCAAAAACACATTAAATTAGAAGATACACTTGCTGATCAAAGACAAAGAAAGTCAGAGCCAAACTTCTTAATATTTATTGCGTTTAATACATTTCTAAAGGTACAAATACAGTGCCTTAAAACATTTCACACATTTTTTACTGAGCCATTTGTATATACGAGAAAATAAACTCTTCCAGTGCATGGATGTTTGCACAATAAATACATCTTTGTGCAAGAAAACTTTGAAAAAGAAAATGAAATGTAAATCACTAATGTGTTTATAAATAAAAAGCCTCCCCACAGCTAACCCATAATAAGTAAGAACAAAGCCAATATGTGGCAGTATTAAATAGCACCTAGACAGTATTCATGCCAATGTGAAATCCTTAGAGTTAGCCTTGTAATGATGGTCATTTTGCTCTTAGATAGGATGTGCCAAGTTTTTTGCTCTGCTCCTAACCCAGTTTATGACACTCAATCATGAAACACTATGATGATAAAAGGTAATTGGTGATTTGTGCTTATATTTGGTTTAAAATCATTACATTCTCCAAAAAACAGTGAATATACAGTACTGGTGACAAGTATTTACACTCCTACAATAGCATAATTTAACATATTTATTTAGGATTTTATGTGGCAGACCAGCCCATAGTATTGCACAATTATTGAGTTTAACAAATTGAGAAGTATAAATGATTTACACTATTTTAAACTGAAATTTAAAAAGTTCGTCTTTTCTCTTGCTTTCAATTCAGAATCATTACTCTAAAAACTATAAGTCACCTTATAAAGTCCACTTTTGTGCAATTTCATTTCAGTATTAATCCAGCAGTTCTGTAGAAGGTTTTTTTTTTCTTAAAGGTTCCTTAGACAACATGAACAAACAGCATCATGATACTGAGGTAACAAGGAGTAAAATTTTTCTAGAATTTCGAGTCTGCTAAACTCATTCCAAGCTTATATCTAACAAGTAATCCACCAAAACTGAGAGGATAATCTAGGAGAAACCTATTAAA
>JAUZNJ010050160.1:0-30734 GCA_034780135.1 Jordanella pulchra | reverse complement strand
CACCTTTTGAATGCAATTACTGAAATAAATCAAGTTTTTCAAAATATTCTAATTTACTGGCTTTTACCTGTATAAGGCACATTTAACTCTGCACCAAAAAACACCAACAAATAAGTAACAACTGGCTGTGAAAGCTAATACCTCATTTTTAAAGGTGCAGACAAATCTGTGAAGGTTCTCAGTCATCTAGGTCATGGTCAAGCTTGAAAAGTTCAGTTTAGACAACTGGACGTGAAGTTTTCCAGAAGATGTTTCGCCTCTTATCCAAGAGGCTTCTTCAGTTCTAACTAATGTTGGAGAGACCAAGCAACCTCTGCACAGACGCATAGCTCAACATAGGAGGGCTAACTCCTCAGGACAGGACTCAGCTGCACACCTACACCTGAAGGCTAAAGGACAACAATGAGGACAACAACGTCCATATTCTAGCCAAGGCAGACAGATGGTTAACCTGGAAAAACCTTCCCTTAACAGAGGAGGTGGTCCCACACAAAACCTGTCACCTACATACAAAGCACTTTTAGGAACTATACCCAGAAGATTAACCTCCCACCTGTCCTCACCTGACTCACGCTCCAAAGAGGCGTGTGACCAAAAAACACTCTGATGAGTCTCTATGGGCCATCCAGTAGGGATCAGAGCCCCCTTTTGTTTATGTATTTTATTTCACTCCTCTTTTGTTAATGGAATGAAAGTAAAAACCCTCAGCAGGCTCGGTTGGAAGGATCTTTTAACAAGTTATACACACCAAATAAGAATTTTCATTCAGTTTAAACTAAGTCATTAAGTTCTCTTAAATATTGACTCATTACTGGATTACAAGATTAGCCAGTCAGTATATCTGTCTTGGATTTAAAAAATGTCTTTAAATTCAAACTCACCCCATAGACCAGTTCTCCTACCATGCCATTCCATAACTTTGATTCTGGATCTCTGGCGCCATATTTTCCATCATTCACCAGTTCGAGCGTGTAGTTGAAGCCAACATGTTTGGCGATCTCGGATGCTAGTTCAGCACAGTAACCTTCATACTTGTCATTTCCCCTGAACTGCTCGTGGTTCTTCTTTAGCATCATGTAGGGAGCTTCCTGTGACCACATCAACAGAAACAGAAGGCAAAATCCTCACTGCTCAGATCTTATCAATGTTTTGTTTCTGATGTGCTTTTTTTAAACTTTTCTTTTATCGTACTTTATCTTTCCTCTCTCTCTCTCTCTCACCAATAAACATGGTATCTTGATCCATTTGACAATAGACATCTCCTTTCTTCATTTTTTAAATAACTGAGGGATAATTATTTGTTGATGGGATAAACAATAAGCAATTCTTCTATTTAGTGTCAAAAAGAAAATAAACATAGGATGATGTAAGATATTTTCAACAACTTACATAGGTCTAAAGTAATGCTTAGGGTTATAAGGAGCTCTCTAAACTGGTATCTGTTATTTTAAATGATTTAAACTGTATTCCCATAAAGCATGATTCAATCTCCATCCATCTCCTGGATGGTGAAACATGCATATACTGCATAGCATGCATGCATATATATGCATAAATAGTGAACAATGAATCACCCTCTTTGATTAAGAAGAACATGGGGATGCCACAGGGCTATGTGTTCAGTCACTTGATTCACTGAAGACTACACAGCTTGCATCCTGAAAAGTACCAAAACTAAGGAGATGTTTGGGGAATTCAGGTAATCATGGAGGGCAGGGCATCAAGTTCCTGGGTGCATCTCCTCCAACCTATCAAACATAAATTATTCCTTGATTTAGTCAACCCAAGTGGTGCTGAGAGTACTATGATGATTTTAGCACAAAAACTGCCATTACAGAAAAGTCAATATGACAAACAGGGATATTTCACAAAATTATTCAACAGTTGATTTACTTCAGTAACTAAAATCTTTAAGCACATCTTATGGACAAAAACCTATACATACAAAAATTCATACAGAAATATGGCTTAATGAAAAATATGTTTATTATCCAAATACTTCGCAGACTGGAGATTTCCTGCCTTAAAGTGTTGATGACATGATATTGACATTTTCTAGTTTGTTTTAAGGATCAAAACCTTAATACCAATGATTAATGAAATTATTTCAAGGGTGCCCTCATAAAATAGTTTTTAATCAAAAAAACTCTGCCATTCAGAGGACTCTAGCGCTGCTTAGTGACTGAGGAAGAAAATGGCAATGACGTTTACGGTAGAACTACTAAGAGTTAGAAAAGTGGTTTTGTTGTGGATGGCTGCTGAAGTTTTTATAGGTTAAGATACAGCTATGCCTTCACATTGTGTTGCAACTTTTTGCTTCAGCCTCAGTAAGGATGGCATCGGCTTATTTACGTTTCCTGAGGATCCTGAGCTGCTTTTAAAGTGGATGAAGCAGGTCAGATGAGATGTTTTCATCCTTCTCCATTATAGAATGCTGAGCTACCTCCAATTTTCTTCTCCCTCTGATGTCACCACATGGAGATCGGTTTTCACTAGCTATTAAACAGAGTCCTGCAATGTAGCTATATTTGTGTTAAAAATAAGCCTGTTTGATTCCTAATAACTCAGAACCACCTGGTATGTCCTGCTGTATCATTTTTGTACAAAGTTACATGAAATCAATATTGTGTTTGTCATGATCTGGGACTCTTAGTCCCTCCTGTGTGGGTTTCTCTCATGTGTGCCTTTCCTTTTCCTCCACCAGATGGCGCCAGGGGCTGTTGGATGTGCGGTGTGGTTCTCCAGCGCTCAGGTGTTTCCAATCAGCCCTCATTTTCTCCAGAGTATATCTACAGCTGGTGCCCAGTAGTTGGAGCCAAGTGTTTGCTAGTTGATTGTATCACAAAGCCTCCTGAACTTCAAGCTTCCCTAGTGATCTCCTCGTGTTTAGTTTCTGCTTGAAGCTAATTCCCTGTGTTTCTTCTCCTCGTTGCCTTCAGGTTCTCATGGAAAGTCTGGATTGTCGTCTGCTCCTGGCTTTCTGTGTGAGCTTCTTCTCTTGTGACGCTGTGGTGATTACCCACTGGATGCCCGAACTCTCAGTTTCTTCTCTCGTTGCTCACCTGGATCCTCACAGCCCTTCTACTGGCAGCACATCCGTTCCTGAAGTCTCCGTTCAATCTGAGCCGACCTGTATGTTTCCCACCGCACTCCTTCGTTGCTTCTGGACCCACACTGGATACTAAGACCCCGGACACCAGAACCCCCCTCTGAAGACATTTCTACTCACTCCAACACTAAGAACAACCCGAAACATTCTGTCACTGAGTTTTCCCACATACCATGAACTCACCAGTCTGCTTTCTCTCCCAGTGACAGTTCCTGCTGGTTTGTTTCCCCCTGGACCAGGCTTTGGTCTTGCTAACCAGTCTCATCATCTCAATAAACATCTTAAACTTGAAAACGCTCTTCTGTTTTGGTATTCTGCATGTGGGTTAGACAGCTCAAAAAACCCACCATGACAGTGTTATCAACACTTTAAAGCTATAGTTCTGCATGCGTATATCCATGTGCACGCTCATCAGGTTTGGATATTGCTGGAATTATTCACAATACCCCTTCGCAAAACTCAAAAAACACATTGGTACGGCGTAATACGAATGTCACACCGGTCTGTTGTGATAAACAAAGAGCTGAAACAAAAAACCTAAGGTCTCAATTTTCCTGTCAGTCTATGTTCCTTCCTTTCACCCATGGTGATCATGGTATCTGGGTCATGACTGAAAGAACGAGATCCCAGACACAAGCAACTAAAATAAGCTTCCTCTGCACTCTGCACGGGTATTCCATCAGAGACAGGGTATGAAGGTGAGTAATCTGGGAAGGGCTCAGATTAGATCTGATTCTTCTCCACATCAAGAGGAGTCATCTGAGGTGGCCCGGACATCTACTACAGATGCCCTGTGGACGTTTCCAGTGGGAGGTGTTCCAGGCCCATTCCACTGGCAGTATGCCCTAGGACAGCCCAGAACACTCTGGAACCACTATGTCTCCCATTGGAACACCTCAAACTTCTTGCAGAGGAGCTGAAGAAGGTGCCTGGGAAAAGGGAAATCAGGGCATCACTGCTGAGACTGCCCACCCGTGAGCCAGCCCCAGTGAAAGAAGACAAGTATGACCTACTCAAAGGTTATTTTACTTTCTAATGACAAGAAATAGCCAGTCTCTGTAGGATCAATACCTACTGAGTGATCAGTATGATCAAAAAATGTTATTAAGTTGAAGATAAACTGTATCATCATCCTGATCTTACCAATATGGTGGTAATGATGTAGGTTTTGTTCAGCAGACCAGACACCTCTTCAATCAATGACCTGTAGACAGCTGTGTTTACGTAGCCCCTTTTCTCATTCCAGTAGCCAATCTAGAGAAAAAAAAAATAACACCAGGCTCATTAAACTGCTTTTTTTAAGAATATTGACTACAGAACAAAAAAAAGAAAGATTCATTCATATTTTATAATAGAAACATGTACATATACACATAAATAGAATTCCTGGTTCTTGCCAGCTCCAAATAAGGGACCAAAAAAGTAAACTTATGACCAATTCAACCATTGGGGTGTATGTTAGGTCCCTATCCTATGAGGCAGCATTAGCCAGATTGCCTTAGGTAAATTTGGTTAATCTAACCTTAACACCAAAAACCAATGTTAATTAGTACTGTGAAGTTGTTAAGACAACACATGGATAGGGAGTTTAGATATGTTCATGTTAAACAGAAGCCTAGTCAGACTGATTTTACAGGCCTGTAAGTCAGGCCACTAGTCAGATTCAAGACTCTACAGTCTTAAACAGTAACCATAATAGTTAAGACTGCAGCTGCAGAAGAGCGATGTTTTAATATTTCCCTTTATAATTTCCCAAAAGAGCCGTATAGATCATTAAAATCCAAAAACTGGCTACTGTAAGAGCTTTTCTTTTCTAAAAAGATGTTTTTGCGTCACATCAGTGGTTATCTGATCTGGTTCTAAACTGCATTCGCTGATGCCGTTAGTCCCGTCTTTGAAATTGGGCTCTACCAGCTTCTTTGCAGACTGATGTGCCATGTACATACATCAAAGTGGCAGGCCAGACAAGCGAAAGAGTGGATCTAAAATAAGGGGAACAATCACAATAAAGAGTCTGAAGAAAATATGGTCAATGCAAAACAAAATATGCTGGAAAATCAACAAATTATCATCATTTTTAAAATAATAGCCACATTAATAAATCATCAACGTACAACTGCTGTATTGCAAAATCAATGGTTGTAAGAGCTGCAGGTGTTATTAATTTTACATTAGAGTTTGATTCCTAATTTTTTAGAAAGAATTTTTACTCTTTTAAACTCTATCAATAAGCAGGTGCGAATATTAAAAATGTGTAAATTCATTTTCCACCATAAGCAAGGTCTATAATGCTACATAAAACGGATAAAAGGATGAATGTGAAAATGAGATTTTAAGTAGTTATTAAAACAACTGTCCTGTTGTTGATGCTTCAGTTAGGCCAAACCTCTGCTGTCAGAATGGCATTCCACTACATTTGACCCCAGAAAACATGTTTGTACAGAAATGCTATTGTTGACTTATTGATTGCAAAAAGCCTAGTTATTTGGCTGAAAAAAGTACAAATACAAAAATATGTCGGTACCCCCTGTTTAATGAAAGAAGACCCACCGTGGTCACAGAAATAAGTTAAATCTGACAAAAAATAGTGATAAATGAAAATTCTATGAAAACAGACAAATGAAATCCAGGCACTGATTTTAAACCATGCATCAATATATAATTATTTAAGAATCTAATCCCATGACAAAAATAAAGGTACCCTTAGAAAAGACCTTAAATAATGTGACCAATGAGTCATGTTAATTAGAGGTGTGGCCACTACTCAGCATTACTATGTTGTTATTGAGTAGTGGGCTTATATATAGGACTATAGGTAGTCACGATGCATGTTTGATGACGTGGTGTGTACCACACTCAACATGGACCAGAGGAAGCAAAGGAAAGAGTTGTCTCTGAAGATTAGAAAAAAAATATAGATATACCTGTTAAAGAAAAAGGCTATTAGACCATCTCCAAGCAGCTTTATTTTCCTCTGACTACAGTTGAACATATTAAGAAATTTAAGATCCATCAGACTGTAACTAAACTCTCTGGATGTGGCTGCAGGAGGAAAATTGAGGAAAAAGAGATAGAGATAGATAATGTGAATGGTAACAAAAAAGGACCAGAAAAACTCCTGAAGAGATTAAAGGTGAGATTAAAGCTGGAGAAACGTCAATGTTAGAGCTAACTGGCGTTGTTTGAGCCAAAGCGGACTTAATGGAAGACGACCGAAAAGGACACAATTGTTGAAAACAAATCATAAGCCAGTCAGAAATTTATCAAACTACATATTGACAATCCACAAAGCTCCTGGGAGAATGTCCTTTGGAGAGATGGGAAAAAAACTGAAATTTTCGCTAGGGCACATCAGCTTTATATTTACAGATGAAACAATAAAGAGCATATCAAGAAAATAATATTGTCCCTACTGTGAAACATAGAGAATGCTCTGTTATATTCTTGGGGCTGCCTTGCTTCATCTGGCACAGGATGTCTCAAATCTCTGCAGAGTTCAATGAAATCCACAGGCTATGAAGGGGTTCTATAGAGGAATGCGCTGCCCAGTGTCAGAAAGCTTAGTCTGAATTACATGTCATGGATCTTGCAACAAGATAACAAGCCAAACAGCAGAGTTAAAAGACCTAAGAATGGCTAAGAAGAACACTTTGGGCTATTGTGAAGTATCCTTCTATGAGCTCTGACCTAAATCTTATTGAGCATCTTTGGAAGACGCTGAAACATGCTGTCTGAAAAAGGCACCCTTCAAACCTGAAACAACTGGAGCAGTTTGCTCATGAGTAGTAGGACAGAATAGCTACTGAGAGGAGCAGAAGTCTTATTGGCGGTTATAGGACTTGTTTGATTCCAGTGATTTCTTTAAAAAATTGAGCAACAAAATAATTAGTTAACCATCATTTTTGCCCAGGCCTGTTTAATGAGTCAGTTTTTTTTTCAAAGTATGGTTAAAAGCAATGTCTGAGTTTTATTTGTTTGTGGTCATGGTATTTTTATTTGGTATTATTGTTTTCAGATTCAAGTTATTTCTATGACCATTGTGGATTTTTCTTTCATCAAACGAGTACCAACAATTTTGTCCTTGTGAGTAGATCCTTCTTTATAACTAGCCTACTACCATGGTGCTTCACATTTGAGTATGTGGCACTTAAAACAAAATGTTGTGTTTGGTTTTCAACAAAACCAGAGCAGTGCATTTTATGACCATCTTTCCAGAGGTCATTGGCCCAAAACCTTTCTAGTTCAAATGGGCGCAATGATAACATTTTGATTCCTAAGGAGTTTAATTACAGATTAATGGATTTTTGAATACACACAAAATAAGGCTAGACGTAAAGGTGTATGATATACTGACCTTATTTGGGAATAAATAGATTTTAGTGTAAAAAAATCTCAAAAGAACTGCTACCCTAATAAAACAGCTAGAATATAATTTCTCTCATTTAAAATGTTTACATTAAATATCAAAGCTTTTTCAATTAGGAATATATATTTTTTAAATAGAACAAATCAAATTTTCACAACAAAACTTTATAGTAAGATAAAATGAATATTTTGGGAATCCTTGTAAGTTACACAGATGAATCATATTAAAGCTAAGCAATGCAATAAAGGGTTAATAATGGCAATACAATGAACTATGCAAAGCATCCTACTTCAGTGAAAAGAGATGTGGTAAATCCATCAGGAAAATATCACACTTGTTTTGCCATTTACAGAAAAAAACATCACTCAAAGTTTTATCTTAACTCTACCAATTTTACTGCAGTTGTTTATCTCGAGTACACCTAATTTAATGAGAGGCTCAGCTCAGTGAGTCATCTCTTACCTTCGCATCTTAATTTCCTGCCTGACCCAATGGTACTTTTGTAATAAATCATCTTTATGTTGTAATTCTCATTTGAAAGATTAGCCTAAGCCAAAAAAACCCAATGATTAAAAGGAAATCAAACCTGGAAATGGATACGAAGAGTTGGGTCTATGTTTCTTGTCAGCTGTAAGAAAATTTTTCATCCTATTTTCTTTTATCATTACTCTGATGCTTTCTTAAAATAACCCTACTAAAAATAACTCTACTTAATATTTAGATTTTTTTTAAAAACTTTAAAATTTGCTTTTCATCAGTTCACATGTTATAAAATCTCTAGAGACTATTGGTAAAGATGTGTATCACCTTGGGTATATTGTTTTCAGATAAAGAGTATGAAAGTACTGTAATTCCAAACAAACACTGCTCTCAAGTTTTGCCTCTTTACGGCTTACATTTTATGTCTTCAAAAGTGTAATATGTTGTATAATATCTAATAATGTACAAATCAAGGATAATTGTTTTCAGTAACAATGAGAACGTAGTGTTTGAATATGAAAGAATTAAGCAGAAAGTTATTAGTCTGCAGGTTTCCCAGAGCCATTTCTGATTTAACTGATTATTACAGGTCAAATCAGGGTACAGGCAGCTAATTACTGAATCCACTTATATCGCAGAAGCCTGTTAACTCTCTGCCTCAAGTTTGCTTAGAAATTGGATAACTACACAAAACAAAACATGACAGCACCTTCCGTGGCCCCTTGTGGCTGAGTTCCATCACAGTCAGGGTGTAGTTGGTGCGATGTCCTCGCTCATTAAACTGGACATGCCCCGTCAGTCCTTCTAGATGAACCTTGAAAGAAAAAACATTATTTCCAGCCTCCTGGAACAAATCTACAGAGCCCATAAAGAGACATTGAGAGAATATTAAAAAGAAGAAAACTTTCTAGTATGCACCAGGAACTTTTTCCTTAAATCAAATTAAACTTTTATTATAAAGCGCTTTTCCTGCATGAAGCAACACCAAGTGCTTTACAATGTATAAACAGTTTAAAAACAAGTCAACACACATAAGGTGTACATAAATAAAAGGAGAACAAGCACGCACACCTTTCTCACTGTCTCACACACAAACACTGCCCTTCCCCACCCCTCCCCTTTGCAACATGAACTCTGACCCCTCCGTCCATCAACTGAGAAAATAAAAGTTGTGAGGACGCGGTACCTTGGGGATCCGTCCACACCAGAGGCCAGCCCCACCACAACCACAGGGGGCACCACCACAGCAAAAACCCAGATCAGTGAAACCCAGGGTAGTAGTGCAGGACTGCCAGCCCTCGAAACAAGGATGATCACCATGGTAGCAGCCCTGCAGGTTGAGCAGGCAGAGCCCCCAGTGTGGCAGACCCCCATGATGAAACACTGGAGTTAAAAGTTAATAGAAACAAATGACATCAAGAGATGTTCTATTTCTGTTTCTATTAACAGGAGTTAATAGAAACAAATAAAATCAAGTATCCTTAAAAACAATAAAAACAGCAAAACTAAAAGTAGAATTAAAAGAGTTAACCAAAGTAAAATACTGGAATAAAACACAATGAAAAGAAACAGGAAATGCAAAAAAATATGTGTATAAATAAAGGCAAGCAGGTAAATATAAATGAATAAATGAAATAGATAATTAAATAAGATAGATGTATAGATTGATAGATGAAATTCAGGTAAAAGCTGAGCTAAAGAGCTGTGTCTTCAGCCTGTTTTTAAAAACATCAACAGCAGCCCTAAGGTTCTGTGGCAGGCTGTTCCAAAGACGAGGACCATGGTGGATCGAAGTCTCCCCATATATTCTGCTCCTGACTTTAGAAACAACTGAGAGGCCGGTACCAGAGGACCTCAGGTTAGCGAGGGCTCATGCTCACCAGAGACTTTAACCTGATCGTTTCTGGTGTGCAACTGAAAGTGTCTTGTGTGCACAAATACTTTCACGTCTGCACCAGATCCTTTCCCCTGATAGTATGTGGTGCACACCAGAATGGTTTCCTCTTCGTTTTTTCTCTCAATGGTCCTTTATGGGCTCCGTACGAATAAAAAAAAGAACGACTTCCCTTTATTTCACACACAGTAGGAATTGTAATTATGTTTGTTTTATTGTCTATTTCAAAATTAAGTAGAAAATATAAATCAAATAAATTTCTTTATTAAGCTTAAAAAATTCTAAGATTATATTCCTCTCATTTCTAAGGTCAGGGCCTTTTACAGTTGTGTCTGATCAGAGTCACAAAATAACTTTGATAACTTTGGTAAATATACTGCTGTGTTTGAGACATATCAATGATTGAAGAGTTTTTAGAAATAAATGATAAAATTGAAACTAAGCATTATGCTACAGTCAACAGACTACCGTGCCGTATGGTACGAACATGTTGATTTTCCTTGATTTTTGGTATAATCTTTCATCTTAGTTTGAACCCTTTAACTTTTACTTCATTTCTTTGTTTTTTTTACCTGTTTCATCTTGTAACCAGAATCTGCAACACCAGCAGTTTTCATACGTACCTGCTGTAGAGCTCTCTGGATGTCAATGCCTTGTCCCCATGGAGCTGGGGGGTTGGCTAAACACTCCCCAGCGTTACCACGGCGAGAGATGTCAATGCGCTGCCGTCGCAGATTCTGGAAAGCCTTCACCATAACGTTGACGCCATCATAGGTCAGAGCTCCTGTGTACTGAAGAAAGACATTTGAGGAATAAATTCTCAAAATTTAAATTCTCAAAATAAATTCTTTCTGCTTGTTTTTCATTTTCTCTTAAAAACAGTATCGTAGGACATAGATATAAATCCTTGCTTACAATATCCTTTTAAAACATACATTTACAAGATGCAGCACAGACAAAAAAAAACCCAAAACAAACATTGCAAACTAGAAAATCAAATTACTGAAAAACATATTAACAACTATTTTGTTTGTTGATAGGTTTTTGTCACTTTTTGGTTTCAGCTGTGAATATGGCACAGCCAATAGATGGATGGTTGGTTTTGGGAAAGACACTGAAAAGTGTTTTCATTTCTGACAATGAGACCATCAGAGAAGTTTTCTTTCTTTAGCATAAATAAAGACACGAGTGTCCCACAGACTGTACTCCAGCACTATTCTAAAACCTTAGCTAAAAGAAAATAAGATTTTTGATTGAATAATGTGACATAACTTTGTTTTGAATGTAGCAGACAATATTTTATTTGTTTTTCTTTACACAGACTAAGCACATATCTAATATATGCAACTTGGAAATCTGTTTTTGTTTTAAAATAAAATATCTGAATGGAAGTGATGTGAAATATTTTCTAAAAACATTAGAAAAATGCCAAAGAGAAGGCAGGTATAAAAAGACAAGTGGATAAATCAATAATTTCTAAAATAAAGATTGTAGAGAGAGCTTGGCTGGGTTTGAGACTATTTAAATCCACTCTGGTTGGTAATAAAGAAAATATTTCCATTGTCTCTCTTTTTTGACACTTTTATGACTGTTGCTCTTGAATGACTTTTCAACAAAAGGAAAACTTGGCTGAAGGCCCTTAAAATGAACATGCCTCATTAAGCATGTTCAGACTGAGGGTGAATTCATTACAACTTTTAAAGGCACAAACCTTTACTTTGGTCTGCTTCTTCCAGAAATTTTGTGATTCACAACAATAACTTTTGAAACAAATGATTAACTACCACTCTTGTCAGAGAAAAATATACATCTTTAAATGCCTTTCCAAATAGACAAACTTTTAGGGCTTATTGATATGTTTCCTGTCATTAGTTTAATACTGAACATCCAGCTTAGCTTTTTAGTCATTTCTAAGGAAATTGTAGATTTTACAGATGGAGTAAATTTGCTGGGGTGTTCAGTCCTAAAAAAGCTGTCTGAAAGGTTAGAATGACCTTAATCTCTGTAGATGAGCCCTGAGATCAATAGTGTGTAGTTTATGTTAGCTCTTAAGGACGTTTTCTATTATAGTCGGTTACCCTATAAAGATTGACAGGCCTTACAGGGACCAGATTCTGAATCCAACATGGGGGGACCCCATTTCAAACTTAATAGTTTGTCATAAATGGAGTTACTTAAAGAAGGGAAGACAACAAGAAGTTTTAATACACCTCTAAATACACAGTTCATGTTATGTTTGTTCACCTTGAGCCTTTTCCGTGTTAGTTTGAGGTCTTTGCTGTCAAAACCCATCCAGTCCTGGTTGATTTTCTCAACAGCTGGGTGTGTCCGGTTTACCAGCTGGAAACCTGTCACATTTGGTGCCAGCTTCTGAAACTCAGTGACATTCAGATCAAGGAAGCCCTGGCCAAAACATAAAAATAAAACAAATAAAGAAAACTCCAGGTCTTTCATTGCACCAACCTTGCATTCTAGTTGTTTCTTACCATAGGCTAAAACCACTAAATGGCTACGTATCATGCCACAACAAAAAAGAAATGTATGCTTATGTATGCTATGTATATTTTTTTTGTCAAGTCCAATCTAAGTATAGAAGTATATAATTTCTACCCATTGTTTTTAGGTCTTGCCTTTAATATTAGCTTTACTCTCAGTTTGCTTCATTAATGTGAAAAGTAATTCATATCGTTGTAGCAGATTGGCTTAATTTTGTGTATTTGACATGACAGCAGATACTTAAATATTGGCTTTGATCAATGGAAACTTCACCTTTAGGAGCATAGCATAGCTAGTTCTTTACATCATGACAAGCACCAAAGAAGTATTACTGGGTATGTAGAAATTTTTATTTATCTTAAAGCTAAAATGCACCAAAAATATTTACCTTTATTCAAAACTTTCCTTCAATTTCAACTGAAACCAGTTTTCTTCACTCTTACACGTACAGTTGGTTTACTGGATTTAGTTCCCCAATGACTTAAAACATCGACTTACCAGATTAGCCAGGATGAAATGGTAGTTCTTTAAGTTTCTCTTTTGAGCTGCAATCTGAAAGGATAAAATAACATCATTAATCATCTGGTAATTCCTTTTTCCTGATGCTTTTAATGGTAAGAAAAGACATCTATCACACATTCATCACACGCCTCTGTGTCTTTACATGTCAAAAATCTTCCAGTTGGAAGCCCTTTGAGAAACTAATTGTTCTTCATCGCCATCAAAAAGAGTGGGAAAGAAAGCGAGAGGGTATCCTCAGATTTTTGAATCAACTGACAGATGAAGGGGATGAAAAGGAAGAAGATGAAATGACAGGATGAGCAGAGATGGAGAAATGGGTGATAAAGAGGAGGAAGAGTAGGAGGCAGTAGAGAGTAAAGGAGGAGGAGAAAGAAGCAGGTGTTAGCCATTTCTTTCCTCTGAGGTCCAACTTTTAATGAGCATCAGTCAGTTAACGTTCACAAGCACAGCTGCTCGATTTTAAAGGAGAAAGCTGCTGGAACCGCCCTCCCTTTTCTCCTCCATCTTCCACTTCCTTCTCTCCCTGTGCTGTAATTTGGGTTATGCCCTATTAGGCTCCAAATGTGACAAATATTTTTGTTTTTTCCTAGTAATCATAACCCAGTAACAGAATTTTTCAGTACAAATCTTTAATTTTATGTTTAGCTTAAACTGATAAAAATTGTATGAGGTTTAAGAGAGGTTTCTTCTGACAGTGAGTGGGGTATAAAAAAAAATCCAAACAACTTGACCCCAATAGTTGAAGCCTCTTCACTCTTTACCAAGATCCTCCACAGATTGGAGGTAAATAGGAAGAGGTTCCAAGCTTTAAGATATTTGGGAAGAGCTATTATGCAAATTTGAAGTCGTATGTAGATTCTCCTACACATATGAATTGTTACTGCCAATATTAGCAAAGGACACAGAGATGTTTGGGTCACCTGCTATACGATGTGATTCCATTTGAAACTGAGCAGGCATCTTTTTTTATTCTTAAGGGTATGCTTGTCCCAGTATTCTAAATTTAAGTAAAACCAAAGTAGCTGTGTAACTAACACCTGGAATTAACTTTTGTTGATTTTGTAATAAATGTATGCATGATCTGCCTTTTACAAAAAAAAAAACTTCTCTGATTTTGACACATTTACCAAGTTATCTTAAGGTAGGCATTAAAATTACCAGATTATTAAACAGCAAACTTGAACAAAATGTGAAGAGGATCTAATTTTACAGTTACTAAGAATTTTTACTATTTAGTTTTCACACCTTGCTGTTTGTGATGTATGAGGTTTAGGGGGTTAAATTGTACATAACTCTAAACAGAACCCTAACATCTTATGATTACAGAAGGATTGATCATCTAAGAGGCTTTTTAATGTGTTTCATTTGCTGCAAAAAAATATTGAAACAATTCCATTATTTGCGCATTTTGATCTACTTTTCAAACTCTTTCAGTATAAACCAAAAATACTATGGCCATTCTTTAATTAAAGACAAAAACAGTTATTTTTTGTATCTAAGTTGATTTAAAACATTTATATGGAAAGTGTAATATAAATTAATCAAGTCTAGTAGGATTTCCCCTGGACTGAGCAGCCATATGTAACTCTCTGCCCACAATTTATTACTGAATCTAGACCTTGTTATTCTACGCAGCACATGGTCAGACATTTGGTTTAATAGTCAAAATCTTTCAGTGGATGTTTCAGAGATTCCCCTTTTCACTCTACTGTCTCGTTTATAACTCAGATTGTTCAATTTTCCATTTTTAATTACTTAGTAGAATTAATCAGTAGAACTAATGTGGCATGTATACAAACAGTGAACACCTGGGACTGTTTAACATCAATCTGAGAGGATTAGGCAGGACTTGCGGCTGATTTTGGGTCAAAGTTCATGCTGAGAAGCTTCTACTTTTCTATTAGTAAATATTTTTCTTTTCTCTCCTACCGTCACTTTATCTGCCTTTAAAGATTCATAAAATAATATATTGTTAATAAGGCTGCACATAAATATAATGATCGAGTTGCTGTTTTTCCTTTCTTTCTGCTTCTGCTGATGCCAATTATCGCTGAACCTGATATAAAGCACTTCTGTTAAAACCAAAGCATCTGCAGCTGCAGAGCACTGATGCTAAGCATCTCTGATCAGTGAGCAGATAGTGAATCCAACAACTGGAACATACATTACCTTCCTAAATGTCTGTGTGTATTGGGATGTTGGACTGAGATATAAATTTCACACATGCATGGGCGGATCACCAGATAACGAGATGCTCATACAAACTCAGTACAACTGCTTCTACAAACATATCTGGATGTGAATGAGCACAATCTGCAGAAGGGGAATGTGGAAAATCTATTGACCTCTATTTGTAAATAGATGGAGAATTTTTGTTGTCTTTTAAATTTCACTATATTTGTGTAGACAGTTCAACATATGTTTATGTTTGCTCTCAAAGAAAGTTTAAATATATTCAAAAAGTGGAATAATTTGCTATATTTACACTTAAACAGTATTAAAAAAAATAGGAGACAGTTAATTTAGTGTAAACGTAAATGAAATTATTCTGATTGTAAAATCTTCATCAGAGACACAGCCTGGGAACACACTGTCTCTTTGGTGGCTGGTTCTTGCAAAGAGCATCTTGTAGCTCCAAGATGGAGCTAAAATGGAGTGAAGATCAACCTTGATGATCCTGTCTGTAGACCTCTTTAGACCATTAATTGTATGTAGCTTGGAGCTGTCCTGTTAAGTGGATATGGTAAGAGGTGGACGTGCACAAAGCAGACATAATAGTGCAGAAGATGAGAAGCGGTGCTAGGTCTCTCAGGTACTTTCTCTGCTGAGCCCTCTTTTCACACAGTATTTATTACCTTTATCACTTCTGGAACTTTCAACCATTGCTTGCTTTCATGTGCCATATATTCGTCTTAGTATGTACAGTACTTTGGAAAATGTGTTATTTATAAATGGGCTTCATAAATAAATTTGGATTTTGCAGCAAGAGGCTCTAGCAACTGTTCCAGGCTGCATATCCAGGATCCAGCTGATGGTCCTTGAATGGCTAGATCAACCGTAGGAAATCTGGAAATTTCAAAGCATTTGTTTGAAGGTAGCCTATGAGCCTCCCAAGTTCAGCTTCTAGATCTGATCATAGATCAGAGGTATCGTCATTTCATTTTTGTGTAACTGTCTACTTTGCTGAATCACCTTGGAGTAAACATCAACTCAAGTTTCTTAATCTAACAGGAGGAGTTACTTACTTGCTGTGAGACTGCCTTATTTGGCCAGTAGAGTATTGTCAAACTGACACCGGCGCTAATGGGCTTTTAACAGCTGGTAAACAACAGCTGCCTGCTTAAAAAAGGAAGAAAGGAACAAGAAGAGACTCTAGTAGGGCTGTTTTGAAGCTAAATTACAGACTAAGCGGTTAGGGTTTTTTCCATGTGTTGTAAATAGTGACATTGGAGCAGACAGCTTGGTCTTGTTTTTCAGGCTAGTTGTAGTTTAGCAATTTTCAGTAAATCCATCAAATTTAATACTTCTACCATTTTTTTTGTAGCCATCTGGCTTTTGCAGTCTGGGCTGCTGAATATTAACGCCTCCTTTCATTCTGGTTTTGTATTAGGGTCATCAGATCAGTGCTGCATGGATCTGCTTGCCTTTATCTTTTCATTTTAGAGATTCAATAACAGAAAACTATTATGAAAATACCAACTATATAACACAAACTATTCATCCATTCATTGTTTTTACCTGCTTATCCCTCCGTCTACAGCAGTCATAAGGTAAGAGAAAGACTTCACCCTCCTACATGTTGCCAGTTCATCACTACAGCACAAAACTAAGGGATATTTAGAGAGACCATTTAACCAGCCATGTTTTTAGACTTTGGAAGGAAGCAAAAGGACCTGAAGAGACCCCAGACATGCACTACTGCTAGCATGCTACACAAGTTTAGTATAGCTTTCAAAACCCCATGTAGAAGGAGCCCATGTCCTGATTCTGACCGTGGTACTTCAAATGTAAGGCAACAATGTTAAGACGTTACAACCCAAAGGGAAAGGCCTTGGGCCGTAACAGGTCACAATTGACAATCTGATAAACTTTGTGCGAAGATGTGTTGCACTGCATGAGACAAATGGTGGTCACACCAGCTAATGACTGGTTCTGAGTCCCCAGACCCCCAATAAAGCAAAAAAAAAAAAAAAAAAGAAAAAATGCGCATTTCAGAGTGGCCTTTTATTTTGGGCAGTATAAGGTGCACCTGTGCAGTAATCATGTCAGATCAGCATCTTGATGTGGCACACCTGTGAGGTAGGATGGATTATCTCAGCAAAGCAGAAGTGCTCACTATCAAACATTTAGACAAATTTGTGGACAATATTTGAAAGAAATGGTGATATTGTTTATCTGGAAATAATTTTAGATCTTTGAGTCCATCTCATGGAAAATGGGAGCAAAAACAAAAGTGTTTTTTTCAAACCATTCCAAAAAACAAACATTACATGCTAGTAGATACCATCTATAATTTATTCTCTATGAGATGATCACACATTTCCTGCCAGCTGTCTGCCAGCATTTTGTACTTCGCTTTTTTCTCAAGACATTGTTCTGTTCTCCTTTCCTTTGTATAATTCCTGAATACAAGAATGTGGAGACAATCTGGAGCTAAATCATAATTATTGAGCAAGTTCAAACATGAAAAATGTACCACAGGTCATAAGAAAAAGAAATGGTTTAACCCCCATAGAGCAAACGTTTTATGTACATGAGAAGTAGGGTGGTCGATTCAATCCTGTTTGCTTTGCTAATTTATTTTAGCTTTCAATCACTGAAAAGTATTTGTGAATAGGTCAGCATCTTACCAGGTTAAGTATGTAGTTCAAACGCTCCAGCTCACAGTTAATGATGATCTGAAAGTCCTTCTTGTAGTCCAGGTCAGCCAGCAGCTTGATGAAGGTCCCCTCTGTCATTGTGTCCAAGTTAACAGAGGTGACCTGCCAACTGCGCTCTGCTGCTGTGTCAAGTATCCTTTGTAGCACCATTAGACCTGAAAATGATAAAAACACATTTTAAATAATTTCAGCTCCAAATATGCACGATTTTAAAAGACTGCTATACACTGAATATAATTCGGTTTGAAGCTTAATATCTTATCGAGTATGTATAAAGGTACCTATGTACCTTATGTATTGAGTCCTTACACCAGGGTCCTGTGTCTCGGGGAAAGGATTTTAAAATAGTGAGTTATTTAAAATCTTTGGATTGCTTGGAATGAAATACGCTAAAATGTTGTTGTCATAGCATTAACATTTATCACCACAATAAGAACAGAATTAAAGAATTGGAAGAATAAAAAAAGAAGCATTCAGTTCTTAGGTTTTCTGTTCTGAATTTTAAAGTTGTTTTTTTTTTTTACCTCTGCCAAGGAGGATATATTTTTAGTCAAGTTTGTTTCTTTGTCTTTCCGTGTACAGGATGACTAAAAAAGTAATAAATGGATTTTAATGAAATTTTTATGAGAGGTGCACCTCAGTCTGAGAAAAAAACCCATTCAATTTTGGTCATGATCCAAATCATAATATCGATGCAGGAATCTTTTAAAGGATTCTTTAACATTATAGGCTGAGCAAGCAGTTCCTCCATAAACCAGAGAGTGGCAGCAGCGACTACTGACAGCTTCAGCATTGGACTCAAAAAAGTCCAGAAGTATTTTACTGAGAACAAAAACACAGTGAAGGTGAGCCATGCCTCAGTTGAAGTCTCGATCTGTGCAGAGTGAGTAAAGAAGGTGAGAGCAAAACAAACACCAGAGGCTGCAGGCACACGCTCTGCATTATTTACAAACTTATGAAAAGATTTTAAGGACATTTTTACCAAAGGTGCACCTCACGCCAAGGAACAATTTATTAAAATTTAGTAATGATCAAAATTATGTGCCAGTTTTAGCTATAGGTGTAGGTCACAATATGGGGCAAAATTTGGTAGAGGTCTGCGCTCTCAGACTGCTTTTCTAGTTAATATTGTTGTGTTTATTAATCACATTGCGATTGAAAGGTATAGACAAACTATAAATGCTGAACACAAATCTTATTATTTTCATATTCTGATGAAAATGGTAGCAGTTAAGTTGTTGAGAATCACTGGGTTGAATGAAAGGGGGAAATTTTCCAATCATAGGACCTGGGCTTGAACCGGGCTCGACCCAAAAATGCAAAGACTGCAGGTGAGAACATATTTTGTTTCTTTGTCAAAATTTGTCTTTACTTTGATGGCAAAAAATATGACTTAAAAACCAATAAATCACTAGACTTTTTTCTTTATACCAAAGAGTTTATTACCCACCAACCTTAGTCGGTATAAATTTAGTATTTTTGTTGTCTCCACATTTAAGCATGTTGACAAATCTCAACCTGTATATTCTATGTCTTTTTTCCTTACAGACAGCAAATATAGCACTAAAAGATTGTAATGCAAGAGGCTGAATAGGCTCATGAAACCAAAAGCTGAGCAATTTCTCCCCTTTTTTGAAAGGAACTTCTGATATTTACCGTTTGCCTTAGGCTTGAGCTGACCCTGATATAAATTTTAGGAAGCAGCTTCTACACATTGAGAGACTTCAGACTTGCCAGGGTTTCATTTTAATTCAGGAAGTCACCCCTTAGTCAGAAAAATTAATGAATAGAGACAAATTTATCAGATATGTGCTTTTCAGCCCAGGTTTTTTAGCTTTCATGCTGCCTCTACATCTGAGCCAATTATTAAAGGAAAAACACACCACTCCTTCACATTTTGGAAATCAGTGATTTAGGCTTTATAGTGAAATAACAAAAAAAAACTTTAGAATTTTATTACCTTAGCTAGGAGGTTATGTTTTTAAGAAAGTTTGCGTGTGTTTGTTTGTGTACAGGATAACTTGAAAAGTTGAAAAATGTTAACAAAGGTTCATCTCAGTCCAAGAAACAATCCATTAAAATTGGGTGATGATCCACATAAAATCGTGATGTAGGAATTTTTTAGAGGATTCTTTAAAATTATTTGGCGGAACAAGCAGTTCCTCCCTAAAGCAGAGAGTGGCAGCAGTGACTTTTGACAGCTTCAGCATCGGCCTCAAAGAAATCCTGAAGTATTATACTGAAGAAACAAGACCCAGAAACGAACCATGCCTCACTTAAGTATGGCGCAAAAATTGCTGCTTGGCGGAGGTCTGCTTTTCTAGTCAGAATTGTTTTCAGAAAACAAAGAGATGCAAGTGAATAGCTTTACTTATAGTCAGACTTCTGCACCGTATGTTGGTTCACTGTTCCTGAGCGAAACAGTTTCATTTGTCTTGGAAAGTTTATTTTTTTAATAAGTCTTTTAAACACAAACTTAAAGTCAATATTTCATAATACATCTGTCTGTCTGACTCCATCCATACAATATGGATTGCATAAAATAATAATAGTATTCAATATATATCATATAATAAAGCCCTTTTTGTTGGGTAATCTTGAATTTTTATGCTTATTGTGTCCTAAAGGTTCTGATTGTTTTATTACAAGAGTTGTCTTGTGTCCTTTATTACACCATAAAACATCACAGAATCACCAGAGGTCGAATATGGATACAGCAGTAAGGTCAAAGAGCATATGACAAGATAAGGCTGACATTATTTTTAACTATGCCAATTATGGAAGTTTGATTGTTAAATCGTAGACACTGCTGTGGTTGGATGTATCGTGACTGACAACAAGCCTTACTACAGACAGAAGGTTGAACATGTGGAAGGTTGGTGCAAAAGTAAAAAGTCCATGACTGAGTGGCTCAGCAGTTGCTCAGCAGCTGAGAAAATTGAGCTGCAGAGTGGTGAAGGAAGCCCAGAGGACAGTGTTATGTCCACAACCTCAGATATCTATACCTCTAGATGAAGGATCTCCTGCATCATGAAGGACTCCATCCATTCTCCTAATAAGCTGTTCATCCCCTTCTCCTCAAACAGGAAGCTGCAGAACATTAAGACCAGGACAACCAGACTGAAGAACATCTTCTGTCTTGAAGCTGCTGAATGCAGAAGGACCCCTACAGGCCCTGCTGCTATTCCCCACAACCACTCAATATTTGCACATTGAAATATTTGCAAAATTTGCACAATATTTCACTTTCACATTTTCCAAGCACACAACCCACAAACAGAGGCTTCGGGTCCTTGATGCAGCTGTCACTTGTTTGAATCCCGGCCTGATGACCTTTGCCGCATGTCTTCCTCTCTCTCTCTAGTCCTGTTTCCTGTCTGCCTACTTTAAAAAAATATAACATAAAATAAAGGCCTCTAGAGCTTAAAAAATGAAAACAAATAAAAACTATAGAATATTGCGTTAATCTGTTACTGTACAAGTTTTATAGTTTTCTAGATTATGAGCAAACTTTCAATTATTATTTATTATATCATTATGACAAAAAAAAAAAAAACAACAACCACTGAAATCCTTGAATGGCTGTAATATGTCAAGCCATCTAAGAATAATGGTCAGGTAATGAATCCATGAATATACAGTGTCTTCACAAAAATTACATTTTGTTTAAATGGTTGCCATTTTTAACCATAAATGTTTAGCCATAGTTTAAGTTCTTTATTACCCTGTTATGCTGGAAGTTCCTCTATTGAAATTTTGAACAGTTCTCATTTGAACTTGTTTGAATGTAATTCTGAAAAATACCATATTTGAAAATGACAGTGATAAATACACTGTTGAAGTAGTAAATACAAAAAATATTCTATAGGTTCCTCCATGTTTATTAACTGCCTTATTAACAAATTGTCTTTCAGGCATAGCTTGCATTATTTTCTGTACAGATCACCATATTTAAGTGAAATATACGTTAAATCAATCATACGGTTGACACATTTAAAATAGAGACTATTTTCAGGAAGTCTTTTGACCAACACTCATAACTAATTCAAAGGTGATTGATTTACAAAAATGACATAGTGAGATACAGTTATGAGGATGGAGTGGTTCAGTTCTGTGGCATTTAGAGAAAACAGAGACATTTTCTAAGAGACCAGACAAACAATGAGAGTGAATGGTTAATGTTGGTCTAACTGCATCAGAGTGAAGCAGGACCTTAAGAAGAAAAGTAATCCTAGAGGTAGCTTTTGGGAACAGAGGAGGTAAAATACACTTTGAATAGCATAAATTAGAGGACTGAGATAGACCTAGAGGCATTTAAAGCTTCTTTAGTTAAAAAAGTTGTAACGTTTTCTATTGTGTTGACCTTAGGTTTTGTAAAAAAAAAAAAAACATTTTCTTGAGTTTTAATTCATAAGATCTAAAACAAGTAGAATGTAAACACCAACAATGACACTTTCAGTAATCTTTTAGGTCAACATATACTTGCATCAACAGACAGTAATTAACAAGAGGGTTAGGATAAAAATTGCCATCATCATGTGATCTGACACCAAGATTTTCCCGACTGACTATAATGATTAGAGTCTGGAAGGGGAAAAAACTTGCCCTTTTTTCAAAAGGCAGCTGCTAATTACTGTCCATAAACTACTGAGGTTTCTCTCTGCCTGCCAAGTGCTAATGATAATGCACGGTGCTGAATTACAGGGACAGTTGAGCAAAAAACAATTGCAACAGAAGGAGCATCAGCCACCAGAACAAGAAAAAACATAAAAATAAACACTTCACTTACAAAAGAAGACCGTAAAGACCCTCACCTCCAACCTTTATCTACATCTAGAGACAAGATGGCTTTATATTATTTCTCTTATTTCAATAAAAGCAATGCATCAGTGGAAGAAGAGAGAAGTGAAAGTATAAGAAAAGGGGGCCAGCAAGAAAGAGATTGAAGACAAGGAAAGCTTAAGCAGGAGATATCTGCATAGGTTCCCGGTCATCCAGGTTATGCTTAAGCTTCGAAAGTTCAGTATAGGCAACTGGACATGAAGTTTTCTAGCAGATGTTTCACCTCTCATCCAAGAGTCTTCTTCAGTTCTAACTGAAGCTGGAGAGCACTGAGATAAATATACTGTAGATATGACAAAGAATTAGGGGAGGGAAAGAAAAGAAACAAAAGGAGGCTCTGATCTCTCAAACAAAATTGGCAATAGAGGTCACTTGGGGGGCGTTGATGGTCATTAGGGAGGTTCTGAGGGGTCGTTAACTTCCTCGTCAGAGTCTTTTTGGTCACATACCTCTTTAGAATGTGAGTCAGGCCAGGGTGGGTGTGAGGGAAATCTTCTAGGTAGATTTCCTAAAAGTGCTTTGTATGTAGGTGACCAGTTATGTGTGAGTCTGTTAAGAGATGTTTTTTCCTGTTTAACAAAGATTGCCTCTATGACCCCCCTGTCAAACCATCTGTCTTCCTTGGCTAGAATATGGACTTTGTTGTCTTCAAATGAGTGTCCTTTAGCCTTCAGGTGTAGGTGGACAGCTGAGTCCTGTCCTAAGGAGTTAGACCTCCTGTGTTGAGCTATGCACCTGTGCAGAGGCTGCTTGGTCTCTCCAATGTATACGTTTGTACGCTCCTCACTACACTGGACAGTGTAAACCACATTGTCGCTCTTGTTTCTGGGTGTCCTGTCTTTTGGGTGAACCAGTTTTTGTCTCAGGGTGTTGCCGGGTTAGAAGTGAACGGAGATCCGCTGCTGGTTAAAGATCCTCCAGCGTTTTTTGGAGACTCCAGCAACATATGATATGATAATCTTTCTTCTTCTGTTTTGTTCCCTCTCGTTTTTTAAAAAAGCCCATCTGGGATAGCCACAGTTCCTCGAGGCTATCTTTAAGCAGGAGATAAATTTGAAAGATATGAGGACATGTAAGAGCGAGTAATAGTAATATAAAGACATTTATATTGAAATTCACATAAACTTTAGCTTAAGGACCTGGTCACACTTCTGTGACTATCTTGCTTTTGAATGCATGAGGAACACATAGTATGCAGTATGTAAATATGTGATCTGGCCTTACATATTATTGTAAACTCCACATCTTGATGATGAGATTCACACAGATTTGTTTGGACAATTCATTCTGTAGATCTCATGTGCACAAATTTTAGATGAGTATCACACTTATGACACTTTAATATTACTCAATCCCATGCTAACGCATACTGCCTCCACATATAGTGTATGAAGATTCTTTAACCATGGTGTACTGGATGCTTGAAAATGAAAGTGAAACTGAGATTTGACAAAGTTTTTCACTGGACCGATTAGAGGCGCATCATCAATGATGTCCTTTAAAAGGAAATTGAAAACATCATGATCAAAATAACCTTCTATTTCCTGACATAGAAGAAAAGAGAAACAATTTCACAATTTCACTCCCAATCCGGTCGACTGACATATGTTTTTTTACTTAATCAAGCCCATATGCAGTACTATTTTACAAACCTTTTTGGTACAAAATGACTGGCCAGGGGTGTTCCCAATACTCATGAGCTATCCAGAATGGGATAGCAACAAAACCGAGCAGGACAATATTTCTCAAATTTACCTCCATATTAGATTTTAGTAAACAAGGCAGGAAACGGTAAAGTAAAATAGAACAAAATGTTAGAACATTCAAAAATGAGAAAAAAAGTTCAATTAAAGACCATACAACTCTTCATAGTTGATTGACAACATAGTAGTTTGCTTTAAGACTACAAAAGAGGCTGAAAAAGTCCAAAACAGAGTTGCCTAGAAATAAATAACAAGAAAACAGTTTTGGGCTGATCTTCACTTTTTATTTAAAGCTCAGTCATCTTGTGAATATCTCAACTAAATCATACAGACATTCAGTTTGGTAACTAAACAGAATGTCCAATAAATATCCCTAAACTATTTTATTAAATGTGAAGCAAAAATAATTTTTTTAAACCAGAAACCCAAAGAAAGAAAAACTCCTGTGCTTTGACTGTGTTTCCTGTTGCGGAAATGTGTGGGTAACAGAGTGTTGTGTGTGTGAAGGTGTGTTAGACCAGTGAAGCAGCAGCAGCTACATCAACCACACAGAGGGGGAAGAAAAAAACGATTCATGTTCAATTACCCGCGGTTTGTTCATTCGGGTCGATGGTTCCTGCTCTCCAGTTTATTCCTCAGCTGCTGTCCCTTTCTTTTTTTTTTTAACAAAATAGTATTTTTCTAGTTGTTGGATTTCCAGGACTCTGTGCTGTCTTGTTCAACCAACACAAGGGCTTGATTGTCTTGCTCAAAGGCTCTATAACTCAACCAGCAAGTAAAAAATTGACCAAATAAATTGTAGATAGTATGGAACATGTAAAAGCTCTTTCAGTTCTCTGGATAGTTCATAAATGGGAAAAGGGGATGGTTCCAAGCAAAGGAAAGAAGAAGAAAAATAAGAAGAATCTGGAGGGTTTTTTTTACACCAGCAATTATATAAATTAAAATAATGTTGTTGCACTGCTGTAAAGTTACTGAGTAGTCTTATGCTTACCTTTAAGGATTTTAGTTTTTATTAAAACCTACTTGTAATTCAATACAGGAGTAAGCCACATGTGAGACAGAGGTTTAATTTGAACCCTACATCCAAAGAAATAAGCAATATACAAATTAACACCAGAATAAAAGTAATATACAAACTTCTACAAAATAAAATGTACAATAACCAAGTTGATTCCGTCTACAGCTTGTTGCAGGACTAATGACGTCTGTGAGGTATTAAGTTAACATACAGATATCTGCAGTGCTTTCACTACATAAATAAGCTGAAACCTTAATTCAAGTGAGAATTTTTAAAGCATCAAACTCCACAGAGAGAAAATGACAGATGGCAAAAAAAAAATCAAACTATCTAGAATCAGCAATTATTAATGTTAGATTTTTGCTCAAATAAAGCAGAAAAATGTCATATTACACTCACCCCTTATCAGTCAAAGAGGATTTTGTCTTTTTCTACAGCAAGTTCACCCAGGCTTTTAAAATGCAATATAGACCTGAAAACCGGTGCAGCGTATAAAAACCTGCATGAGCTATTTCCTTACTATACCATACAATACAATACAATATACGTTATTGTTCTTCTCTGGAAATTAGTCCAAGCTGCACAAATAAAAACTGCCATTGGTGATAACATAACTCATTCATATTGCACGTATCCCTACTACACACTGTACTCATTGGACAGTCTCGGATTCTCAGCAGTCTCACAGCTGACAACGCAGTAAATAACAAAAAAAGCACGGAATAGCAAAGACAGCATGATATTGCGACATAATCCCACTAAATTCCACAGGAACCATTATTTCTAAGTCTAATGGAAGTGGGCACAAATGAGTTTTTGAAGCGATCAGTCTAAACCTAGGAACTCTGTATCACTTATGAGATGGTAGAAGTTTGTACTCTAGGTACGGGATGTAGAAAGTGTCCAACAAATCTTGTTTAACTTGTCTAAAAACAGCCTGTTCATATATTGACTGAAGGGAAGAGTTTTCTGTCCTCCCTACAACCTTCATGGCTGTCTTCACTAGCCGGGCAAGTTTAGTTTTTTACTGAACAAAGAAATTAAGATGGCATCCCATGTGAGATGTAAACACAGGAAAATACGTTTTTGAATTGGTAATGAGACTTTAACATATAAAAAGCAGGCCTAAAATCTCTAAATAAAACACGAGTATAGGCTCTTGGGTGCTCAAGGTGTGGAGAAAAGTGCCAGATAAGTGATACCATTTATGGCATCATCTGTATCCCACCATATAAGGGATTTGCAGAGGGTCTAGATTGGATTTATCTCCCTTTTTAAAAAAGACAATATCTATTAAAAAAAAATCATAACAACTGAAGTTAAAGCAACAGGTCTAACATCATTGTTAACTGTTGGTCAGGGTTTTTTGGGGACTGGGACAATAACTGTTTTTTCTTCCTGAGTGATGGAACTATATGCTGGTCTACAGACTGCTGGACGTCAGGCTTGTGTGAGCTCTCTGAGAAAATAAAAAAAGAGAAGCTAAAAATGCCATCTGGGCTGTTGGATTTATTCTGTTAACCCCACTAAAGGGTGATCTGACTTTCTGTGGAATAACTACCAACCTTGTACAAATATCAGTACTTGATATGGATTTTTAAATATTTGCACATCCTGAATTTAAAATTTCAGGTATAAGTTATTTAGATCATTTGCCGCCTTCTTTTTGTTGACATATTAGCTGCCTCTTTCTGATGATTCCCAGTCATCCAAGTTTTTAGAGTCCATGGAGACCAAATTTCTGTTATTTGGATTCCTTAGTATCTGACTGTCTAACTTCAAATCAGACAAAGCACTTTTGTGCAATTTAGGTTGGATTATCAAAATTACTCCAAATTGCTAAATAATAGATAAATAACTTACATTTTTTTGAACTCCTGGAGCATGCACCATCAGTTACCTGAAAGCAGTGTTGGAGCTAGACGGGAGTATGAGGGAGAAGTCTGGAATCAGGTCCCCCCAGATGATTGACATGTCACAACACCCATACAGTACCTGATGCTACACAATTGCACTGGAAACAGTGCAATTAACTTATGCAAAGATACAGTAACTTAGATAAAAATGTTACCCATATATGTTTGTTACCAGTGCAAAATGTTATCCAAATAAAAGTAAAAAAAAACAAACCAATAATAATTAAACTATAAATAAAAGTAATTTAGTTACTTTTTCAGAACATTGTAGTTTTCTGATGATTCTGATGTTTTTCCCCCTCAGTCCAATATACCCATCATCCTTATTTCCATTAGTATTAGATAACACACTGAAGTAAAATCATAATCCACTGTTTTCTTTAGTGAATTAGGATTTTAATCAGCATGAATTATAATAAGAAAATAGTTAGAATATTTACATCCGTTGTTAAAATATTATAAAGCGTGTTTTTATGGTCATATTCGTAAAAATAATCGACTTGAGATGTTGAATTATATGAACACATGGACTTACATTTGAATGTGTTGTGTACTACTGAATTTAAAGATGAGAAAAAAATCTAAGAGAAAATAATAATATAAAGTGATCTCTTTTATAGTTGTGGAGTGAGCAAATACAAATGATTTTTGCAGTTATAAGTACATTATAGACTGATTTAGTCAGACAGTGAGGAAAAATAATGTGTTGTTAGTCAGTTTATATAATTATCCTGTTTGGACTATATTTCAAAATTATAACATTAAAATCATTTTAATTTATGATAAAAAAGAATTATGAATCTAAAGCAACAGCTAAATGTGACAATTTATTTCACAAGATTTCTTACCGCCCTTGAAATGATGAGGAAAAAGAAATGTCTCTTTGAGCGTGTACAGAAAGCAGACTAGGCAGAAAAGCAAAGAATGATGTAAAGACTGCACAGGGCTACAAAGAAAACAGGCTTCTGCAGTTGTAAGGATGTAACCATGGTTACAAGATTAGGATGAGTCAGAGTTGATAACTTTTACATCTGATTGTGTGCTGAGTAAAGGTCAGAACAAGAGCTTAGGTTCATTAAGGTACTTAAACTGTGTGATGAAGGATGAGGCTAACAGTGTTTCCACTTTTGGCACTCATCCCCCCTTCTGCATATATACACATGCACATAAGTAAAAAAAAATACAAACTAATCACAATGCAGCAAATATGCCTAGTATATACGATTAACTACCTGTTAATCAGAGTGCTGCTGTGACGCTATTAATTGAAGGATATTTGTTTTTAATGTGATCATGTTTGATTTATACTGACTCAGAAGCACTTGGTTTTTTCTGTTGGGCAATTTTAATGTAAAATTACATTTAAATCAATATCACGTCGCAACACTTAAATGGATAAGCAGCAGAAGATGGGTGGATGTATAATTGGTTTAAGTGTTTGAGACAGACAAAATAACCAAAATCTTGGCATCATTCAGCTAAAAGTTAGTTTTCATTGACCCTAAAATATGACCCTAAAAGAACATGTGCATGGATGGATGAAATAAAAAAATATTTAATTGGTTTTCAAGCCAAATGCAGCCATGTGGGAGTGCTTTGGATTTTAGCAAAATTACTGAACTGAACCAGTCAACCTGGACAAGCCAGGATTTTGCATATGTTGTAAAGCAATAAAGTCTAAGTGCACCAGAATGTTGTATTTGGAGAAAATTCTTCACACTTTCTCAGGTGTTTTTAGTAATGTAAGGGATATTTTATATGTTTTTTTTCTTTGTTTAGTTCAGTGCCATTTTTGTCTTTTACTTACTTGCTGCCTAGACAGTCAAAAACCAAAATCTTCTACTACAGAAAATGAGGCCCAATTATTTTTGCTTTTAAACTGTTAAAAACTGTTAACTATTTTTTGGATTTGTCCTGTGCTGCATACTGGGAATCATTAACAGCCAATTATCTGACTTAATTTCTTTTAAATCCCACAAACACAATGAATCAAATCTTAACTCGCTTTTACTTCCATATGATAGGATGACTGTGAAGAATGTGAACTTCCCAAATAGAATGATATTTACAGACAATAAAGAGCAGTTATGCAAACATTACAAGTGAGTACCACATCTCTCAATATTATATCTCACATAAGCTTAAGCATTACTTAGTCAACTCAGACTCAGAGGTGATTAGAATTATAAATACAAAAAGGAGCAACAAGTAAAGCCTCTACTGTGAAATATATTTAAACAAGGCTTTCTCCTTTTAAAGTGTGCAACTACTGCGGTGTTGTGTGAAGTCTGTGTTTACTTCCTGGTTGCTGTGCCAATCATATGAGAGTTCAAGGGGTTTCCCAAATCAGAGTGCAGCATTTGGTATTTATATTGGAAAAATGACAGCAACCATCAAAAAGGTAGCTGTTAGGATTCAAGTTGGTGTGAGTGCTCCTCAGATAGACGATCTTCGTGGGAGAGCTCTAGCAGGCTGGTGCACCTGCAGAGGATTCCTACAATGGGCTGCAGGATTCTTAAGAAGCGATGGAGCAGCCATTCATCGCTCAATGGTCCCAATTGTTGGTCAGAATCAACCCCAAGCTCATGTCACTGTCATGTTGATGAGTGATAAAGTTAATCCTGTTTTTGCCATCCCTCAGATTACGAAAAGCTGTCTGGATCAAACTAGGAACCACGCCCATCCCAGCGTGCATCAGCGACTGCTCTGTCAACCGGACGCTACCGCCTGCCACTCGTGATCCTGCTACTCTCTCAGAGCCTTTGCACCTTCTGGATCCTTTCTAAAGTTTAGGAAATCGTAGCCTGTCCTGTGTTGGGTGAAGTAATCTGTGTTTGGCTGGCCTAATTGTGAGGCCCATCTTCCATTTCCAAAGACTCTTTCGAGTACCAAAACATTGTCTTTCTGCCATGGGATGGTTCTATCAATTTGAAGGTGTTTTGTCAATGTTTGGAACCTGTTTTAAAAGTATCTAAAGTAAATTTTTTAAACATATATCTACTTTTTATGCCATAAGCCATATTAATTTTGGACATTGAGGACCAATGTCTAGGCTGGTTTTGTTTGAAAATTGGTGGAGAAAAATATTTGCTTTCCTCTTTAAACTTCTGCAAATCCTCCTCTGCAACTCCACAAGGACATAAGATTCTGCCCATCACTGTGCTTGGGGACAAAGGTATTTCCTAACGGACTCTCATTCTGTTTGTTGTGGTTTCTCAGCCAGCCACATCAGAGAGACCTGATGAATGTAAGGTCATATGGCACACAAAAATCAGAAACTTCTGATTGTGTAAAGTTAAGTGGGTCTCTTGGTTATCTCTTTCTTTCAGTTAGACTAACTGAAAAATTTCTGTCAAGTTTTTTAAGAATGACTTGGAAGGGCAAAGACTGGAAACATACAGCGACAAAAAAACATCGGCCTCACTTTTAGGCCATCCATCCATCCATCCATCCATCCATCCATCCATCCATCCATCCATCCATCCATCCATCCATCCATCCATCC
>JAUZNJ010050149.1:0-30751 GCA_034780135.1 Jordanella pulchra | reverse complement strand
TCCTTCCTTCCTTCCTTCCTTCCTTCCTTCCTTCCTTCCTTCCTTCCTTCCTTCCTTCCTTCCTTCCTTCCTTCTACAGGCACAGGTAATAGTAATCCTTTTCATTTCACTATTTTTTATTAGTCTGTTTTGATGTATGACAAAAACACAACAGAACGAATAAAATATATTTTAAACCCAAATACAGTTAAAGGAAAATATGAAAAGGTTTAACGGGGTGTGAACAATTAGACAAGGTATTGAAAAGCAGCTGGATGTATAATAGTAATAAAATATCAGTTAAAATGGTGAGAGGATTCATATTTAAGAACTCAAGACTCTTGAAAACTTGTCCTTATCTTGGCAACCGAAAGCTGCTCTAAACAAACAGCTTCGTAAGACATTTAAAAAAAAAGCTCAAAGCTCAAAGATTATAGACAAAGGAAAAGAAATGATAAAAGAATAAAGTAATAAAGACCCCCATTGAATGAATCTTCAATGAGGCTTTTTACTTTTACTTAAATAAAAAAAAAAAACACCTAAAGAAATAATAAGGAAAATCATTAACTTCCAAAATCTGAGATAAATACAGTTTAAACCTCAAGAGTTTTAGAAACAAAACTTGTTAACTAGTAACGTTTAAATAAAACGTTTCAGCTGTGATGACAATACATGGAGGATGCTTAGACTTATAATGCTGCCCCTCTTCTGAGGGACATTTTAGCAATAAAGCACAAATAATGACAAAAAAAAAACACCAACCTATAATTTATCAACGATGCTTTGGACAATAAATCAGAACATTTTGACATTTAAGCAGCTCTGGTTTCGATGCTCAACGACGTTACACAGATTTTTATCTCTTGTAACAAGAGGAAGGTCTAAAAACTTCATCTAAGCTTATTCTGTGTATGTATATAAAACAATTTAGGCCGTAATACTCTGTAGAGAAAAGAAGATTGACACTGAGGTAAATCTGCGATGAAGGATGGGTGGACAGATGTAGATTTTAGATATAAAATCAAGCACAAAGTCTTTGAAACAAATATTGTTAATATCCCTTATTGTCTTTTCCCGCATTTATTCAGATCTGGAAAATACTTCAATCAATTTCCAGATTTTTCCAGCTCTTCCTCATTCAGATGGTTTTGAGTGCTTTTCCAAACAAAGTGAAAGTGTTTCTCTATGGATGAACACCTTTGTTACTGATGGCCTGTCAGTTTCACCAAAGAGTCCAAACTACGAGGGTGGAAACATGAAAAGGATGAAGCCGTCAATGATGTGGAGGCAGTTTTCTTCCTGTATAATTTTTTTGCAGATTTGTTTTAAAAATGCTCTACTGTCAGTCAGCCTGTCCTCGCCTAGCCTAAGAGTTTGGGTTTACAGCTGACTGACAGACGGTGTGATGGATGCCCGAACAAAAGGTCGAGGTTGGCGTGGATTCAAGGAACCAAACACCTCTGTGATGTTTTTGAAGCCATCTCTGCAATACTAATGTGAAAATCCACCGAGATACAAAAGAAATCAATGGTCTCTTCTCTCCAGCGCGGGTGTAAACACTGGTGCGGTAATTGCAGTTTATAGGGTATCTGATGCTTCGTTGGAGATGGGAAATGAACGCATCCGGCCTGTGGGTGGTTTGTTACGTCTTCGAAAAAACAAAAAAAACAAAAAAACTAATCGTGACGCCACAAGACTCCCGATACGCGCGCAGCAAACAGACCCTTTGTGTTAACGCCAGAACTGAGTCGGACATCAAATAATTACACATTAAGGGACGTGTTCACATCACAGAGACACCGATGAATTTTATCGGGGCCAAAACAAACAAGGCAGCATCATTTCTTCTGTTTCTGCTCCCCTTACACAATCCTCCCCTTTTGTCAAAAGCCCCAAATGGATTTTGTACGTTTAATAACATATATGGGCCATTTTTAACCTGCAGACTTCAGCCTTTGTGTCCACGGGCTTACCTATGCAGACGTCGATCTTGCCCTTGATGGCGGCTTCGTGTAGCGGGGTGTAGTTCCAGTTGTCTCGAGCGTTGGGGTCAGCGCCTTGACACAGGAGCAACGACACCACCTAAAACAAAGAGTCCCATTTAGGCTAAAGGAAATTAACTCCTCAACGCTCTTTTGATTAACTCCAGTTTGGTTTTATAAGTTAACAGATTTCGATAACTGGAGGCATTAAAGGTTCCTACCAGGAGAAGCATTGGGATGTTAACATGCTAGCATAGTCATTACAAACTAAAACTAAGCGGTTTCTGTCCTAAAACACTAGATTTAAATGCATTTTTTTAATAAAACCAAATTTTTGGGATAAAAAAAAAAAAATAATCCGCCTCACTTTTTTTTCTAAGAGCTGAGAAGGTTTCTTGCTGTCTGGGGTTCTTTAATGTACTGAACCCAAAGCAGGGAGACAATAAAACAAGGTATTTTGTAGATGTTTATCAGTTAATTCTCAGCCAATATTCACTAAAATAAAACACATGTTGCATGTTTCATGTAGAGACTAGTTTTCTGTAAATTTTTCTCCCATTTTTCCCACATTCAAATCTATATGTTTCAAAGTCGTATTTCGTTACGAATGCAATAGTTCATTAGGACATATTAAGGACAGGATGTTTCAATGCAATATTTGTTAGGGACCAGGTTTGGTTGATGGTTGATCCTTTTTTTCCTCCTCTGTCGTTACCAAACTTATCCAGACCTGAACGATTTTAATTTTTATACTTTTCCAAACTGCTTAAAATCTAGCGCGGCATAATATATTAAAACTTCATCACCTTCTGAACAGAATAAGATCCACTGAAAGCGTCGCTCATTTTCTCTCTGCAGTTCAGCCAAATAGTTGATCATGTGACTGACTGCCTACATCTGATTTATGCATATTGGTGACTGAGATGATAAAACTCACTTGAAGTGAATGAGGATATTATTCTACTGTAAGTAAATAAATAAATAAATGATTCTGGACAATGTGGGTAAATCCTTATGGATCATTAATTCCAATAAACCAGGAATGGTATCCTAGTTCTATACATCAGAGCTTCACTTTGGCATAACTTTCCTTCAGTTGTTCCTTTTGTTCATCACTTTTGTCTCTTTATAAATAAAGTATGTTTGGCTTGGCATAGACTGACCTGCACAAAACCATTGAACACCACAGTTTTACCCGTTCACTTTTGTTTTGTTTTTAATCGCTGTTCATACAGACAATATTGGCTTTAGAATGTAAAAACAGTCTAATTTAAATGTACAAGTGTTATAAGGCTTCAAACAGAACAACCTGAATATCTCATCTCAATATCTGTTGAACCATAACAGAGGTCAGCAACCTTAAGAGCCATTTTGGTCCAACTATTAGGACATGAATGGCAACACAATCTGTTCAGCACCACAAGAGATACATGAAACCAATACGCTTAGTTTCACAATATCCCTCATAGGAAATTACTTTTGACTATTAAAGGGTTCTGATTTAGATTTTAAATATAAAGAAAACAATCTTCAACCTTTTTTTTTTTTAAACTACATCTTTTGCAACCAAAGAAAAGTTCCACCTCATTCTTCATGTGTCATTCTAGATATCCGACATGTAGTATTTAAGCACATATTTAGGAAAAACTACAAAAGCTAGCATTGTTTTAGCCAAAAGTTAACTCCAATAACAATGTGGACTAAAGTTAATAGGATACTTAGAGGAAGATCTAAGGAGCCACATGCAGCTCAGGAACTGCAGGTTGCAGAGCCCTTGACTTCAACAATCCAGTAAATATTTCTATCAGTATTGGATTAGACTTTATTCATCCCCATGGGGGAAACTGAAAAGTCACAGCAGCAAGACAACGTGAAAAAGGTTCAGATGGAAAAAGAGGAAATTATAAAGTATTATTAAAAACATCTAAACAGAAGCAGAAAAAATGACCAAAGTGTTTGTAATATAACTAATTCAAAACAAATAATTATAGTAAAGAGAATTAGTAGAATAGGAAGCGTACAAAACATGTATATTTTACAGCTTCAGAGCATTTTGATTCTTTTATTAAATCCTTATATTTTGGCTCAGGAAATTTATTTTTCCACACAAAAAGGAATTTTGTTTTTGATTTAAATGCTAAATGCTTTCTCTCTTACCTCAGAATGACCAAAGGAGCATGCGTTGTGCAGCGGGATGAGCCCCCCGTCGTCTCGAGCGTGCACGCTTGCACCAGTCTGAAGCAGGTGGTCCACCACATCTTTTCGACCAAAGCCTAAGAGAAACAACGAACAAAGAAGGAAATGGCGGCTAGAAGTGAGATATTATTCATTTGAAAACTAATAAATAGAGTCACGGTTTTCGCTCTACCTCTCCTGTTTTATTTAGATAAATTCAAATCAGACAGCTTACTAATCTTTGCTTATGACCATCATGAATAAAGCCGATTTCAGCCTCAGTGTGCTCCAGACATAAGGTTCTCATAGTACAATAACCTGGAGCAACAACTACTCCAACTTCTGCAAAAGGCACTCAAATACATTCCTAATAAGGATGCTCCCACATCAAAGTTGATTAATCTAATTGACTTTATGACTAATTGATGAGAGGCCTTTTTTAAACTCATTTTTCTCTTGTCTTAAGAGGATCTTTTCTATCCTAAACGGGAGTAAATATTTGTAGTTACAATGTAATGACTTTTAGAAAAGTTGTATATATTATATTTCAACCATTTATTGTAACAGCTGTATGAACTATGGATTGAATAAACCAAAAAAGATATATTTTCTTATAAATTAACCAATGTATTTGTAAGATATAACAAAACAGGAGCCTTTTAGATAACTGAAAGAAAGATGATTTAAACGTTTTTAAAACATAGACTCAGAGAAATTTGCAAAAGTATCATGGATAACAAAACTATGAAAGGAAAATAAGGTAAGGGTGGGAAATATCCATCAATCAACAGACTGAAAACTGAAAATTAGCGTTAGTCGTTTTATATAATAACTTACTAATTCTTTTGTTATAAATAAGAAAAATATAAATGGGATGTGAACATTCTTTATTCCTGATAACATTTTTCTGTCATTTGATGTTGACAGTTCCCAGTGTCTGTTCATGTGTATCAACATGAATATTTCTTGTTATAAACAAGGAGGGAGATCTCTGCTTTTTGTTGCAGTTACCTGCAGCGAAATGCAGGGGTGTAGATTTGCGTCCAGCCATGTCTTTGGCGTTCACATTCACCGCATCCACGAGTTTCTTGACTCTGGAAACATCCCCGTTTCGACAGGCTTCAAACAGCTCTCGAAAAGCGCCGTTTGCATCTCCGCTAACAGAGCTGCTGCTGTCGGGGTTACCGCTCCCAGAATCCGGCGTAGAGCCGGGGCTACTCTCGCCTCCCTCGGTGGTGGTCGGGGAGCTAGCAGCGCTACCGCTGCTGCTGGGAGTGAGGGCCAGAGCCGGGGAGGAGATGCTGGGAGAGGTCGGAGCTACCTCACCATCAGCCACGTTTTCCTTCCCCGCTCCGAGGGGAAGCCTGGCCGCATCTTCAGCAGGTGCAGACGGAGAGCCCGGTGGGCTGATGGGGTTAGAGGCACCGCGGGGAGGCGAGGACAGCAGGGCGCAAGGCTGCTGCTGCTGCAGAGAGGAGCGACGAGGCGTCGCCATTTTCACAACACAACAGTCCCCCAGCAGCAACAAAAACACTGCTGACAATTTCCTGCCAGGAAAGCCAAACTTCCGCCCGGGATCACCGGGATTTCAGCCGTTTGGTAATAAGTCATTAAACGCAAAATATAACATAAAGCATCTGATTAAAGTAGGAGACAGATTTTGAGTGAGAACATTAAAAGTTAAATTAATAATGAATTAAAAGTATGCCGTTGACTATTAAAACGTTCTTTTATTTACACTTTTAGATTCTCTAACTATATATTGTTGTTTCTGCAATAATTTTTGTAATATTTTTACTTGCATTAATTTTGTGTGCACATGGGTTATGTCCTTAAAGTCAATGTTAGTTCGTAATTTATTTTACACTGAACAATAGTGACACCTAGTGGTATACTCTTAAAACAGCGGATAGGTTCAAATAACAGTCTGGTTTCTCTCCTACTACTTTGGCTTTTTCCTAATAAACAAAGTCTGACTTTTAGGTTTCTCTCTCACCTAGTGTGTACCTGCCATGGTTGCTTTGTAAATGACCGACGAGAAAAGCACCAGTAAAGCCCACATGACACACGTTTTCATTTATTGTGGAACCATATGTGCTCAGCATAAGATTTGTTTTATATGTAAAAAAGGCAAAACAGGAAAAACTTGGCAAATTATTTATTTTATCTATTTGTTTTATTAAAAAAATGCTAACGTTTATTTCTCCTTTTGCCCTATATAAACGAAAACTGTCTGCGTGATCTTTAAACCCCACTGGTGACACGGTAGAAAATAAAAAAAAGAAAATTAATGCAACAGAATCCAATGTGTCTATGTGATCAACGTTGAGGGTGTTTAATTGCATTTTGAAACAAACAAACTCCATTCAAAGTCTTGAAAGTAGTCTTGAAAGAACAGCTGTAACACTACTTCGCCACCAGATGGCAGCCAAAATCCTGATAAATGAGTAAATTAGAATAATAGTTCAAATTATGTTTTTACATGCAAGTAAACTAAAACATCATAGAGCTCAATATTCATAATTTTCAAAGATTAGATTTAAAAGAACTGTCATTAGCCAGTGTAATATATAATAATAATAATGATATACATTTCCCTCCTTTTTTAGGGATTAGTATTGTTGTTGCCACACAAGGTAATCATTATCATTTAGTCACTGAATATATTCTCCTTGATTATTCTCTAAAAAGAAAGGAAAAGAACAAGAATCAAGCAGAAAATGTGGCTCATGTTTTAAGCTGCCTAAATAATCCCTTGTTATTTTAGATATTTTTACATTTTGTATTTTAATTAAGTTTTGCATGAAAACAGAAATATTTGTTAAAAATCTGGGCTCGTTCGACAGTATAAAGATATGTCTACTTATGCCTATATTTGTTCCTCCTTCATTATTATTAAGGGAGATAAACAAATATTCTATACAAATGAATCAACTTTGTGATTAATATCATCTGTTTATGAACCAGTATGTGAACAAAACACAAAGATACGACTTTTAAAGTTAAGTCAGTGGGATGTGAACGTGATGTGAATCAGCTCTTTAAAATCGAAACTCTTAACAGATAAATATTTGACAACAGGTGTGGGACAGTTACAAGAAATAACAAGAGTGATATATTTTTGCAGCGCAAAAGAAACACAACAAGTCTGTTAGGTTGTTTAGTATATAGAGTGAAGGGGAAATGAAAGCTCACCCTATGTGAGTACTTGGATTTTAGATCTCAGAGCATAAAACACAACCAAGTGCACATTGTCATTACTTCTATAAGGTAAGGAAATGTCCATTTTCATAACTGAAACTTACATAAAATGCATCAGGGCTAATTTAAGGATTGAACACAGCGATTAAATCAGTCTAAGTTGCAACACTTTGATCTGTTTATGTCTTTGTCATTCTGCTATAGATTTACTGCTGTTTTAGTTTCTCAATGATAATCCAGTTTAGGCCAAGCTTTATCTATCAGGTCGCACTCTTGAATTCAGAATACTTCAGAGCTTTTAGGATTTAAAGAATAACTAAATAGCTACAAAGTACCAAATTCTTCCACTACCGTGTTCGACACTGAATTGCTCAGACCCGCACTGCTGAGTAAAATGGCATGAAAACTGCTTTGTCATTCTAACCTTTGAATGATGGATTCAGATCATTTGGAGATGAAGCAAAACTTCCTTCTCTACGGTTTACAGCTCATGTTCTCTGTCCTGGTATTGATTTAACACAAACCTGCATGTTTCAGACCAGCAAATTACCAAAACATCTGCTTTTACAAACATGAACACACTTACTGATGATTTATTCATTTGAAATATTAGATTTTTAGTATCTGTTAAGTTTCGTTTAAAATATGTCACCTATAAACTTGATTCTGGGACGCTAAGATCTATAAATCACCAAGTCCCAGCAGTGTTGACAGTAGCAGGATATTTTCTTTTTTTTTTAATGAGCTTTATGTTTAGAATGTATGACTGAATCAGATGACAGCCTGTCAAAGGTTGATAATCATTGTGACAAAGATTCAGATTTGTAAATGGGGACAAGACAACAAGATGTCAGAGGCTGATCACAATGACTAAACACACAGTGCAAAGTCAGACTGGTTGGTTGACATACCCATCATTCCTGCTGCTCTTTCTGTATCACTCACAACTTAAATGAAAATACACACAACCTGAACTTCCTTTAAGGAAAGGTGACTTTAAAATCTGAATTTCACACTGTCAATGAAAACTTTTAGCAAAACGTGTTAAGTTGCATGAATTTGGGTTAGAATCTGAGTCTTATCCTGGAACCTGAATCTTAACAATAACAAACCTGCACGGATGTTTTTTAATAATAATGTTTCACTTATTGAATGCCTTTAATAAACATTTTAACTTCAAACCAGAGCAAAAAATGCAGTGGTTTAATTTAAAGCAGTATTTTCCAAGTCCCAGATCTTATTTAGGACATATGGCAAGCTGAATGAACTGTCCACAGTGAGCCTATATGCCATCTGAGTGAGCCTGAGCTATTTTCAAAACAGGATAGAAAAAGAGAAATCAGTTTCTAGATGTACAAAGCTGCTAGATATAGAATAGATTCACCACAATAATGAAGAGTGATTCTACCGAGGATCAGTTGTGAGTGGCTGGATGCAAATGCATGTTATATATTTCTCTCTACTATTGGTTTTATTTTAGAAATATATATTTAAAATCCATTGTTCAAATGACACATTGAACTTTGTTGCTTTATTATAAACAGATATGAATGAAAATAAAAAGAGCAGATATAGTTTTTTTACAATGCACTGTCAACATAAAAACAAGAAGAAAGATGCTAGGAATCAAATGAATCTATGTTATTTAAAGAGGAACCAGCAGAACCACATTCCTTCCATTAATAGTTCCAGAACAGCACGGTGGCATCTTTAAGCTTAAGTCTAAACAAGCCTCCAAACCTGTCAGTTTTAAACCAACTGAACTCTGCTTTTGAGAAATATTGCAGCTCAGGCTTTCAATACTGGAAAACTGTAACACTTTGCTGCACTTTAAAGTATTTTTCTAAGAAGGCCTGCTTGGTTCTATTTATGTTGTCCAAAGTCAAACGTCTTTATTACTCTAAATGTTTTAGTGGGGTGAAAACTGCAGCGACACTTGAAGTACTTTGGACAAACCTTAGTAGTAGACCAATGTGACTTGTTTTGTGGCCTTAATCAGAGTCATTACAAATCACCACAAAAGTTGTGTTTAGATGAAAAAAAAAATACAATACAGAAAAAAATGTTGGTGAAGTTGTGCCAAAAACTTTTGGAAATGAAGCAATGCATAAAAAGTTATGAAACAATGAAATCTTTCTGATCAATGATGAATACATCAGCAACAAAATACATTACAGCCTTGATGTCAGTGGATCTGATCAGAACCCTCAGGTTCCAGAACCAGAACCAAACATGGAGAAGCTTCAAGTTCTTACTCACTTTTCATGCATGGCACTTTGAATTGTCTCACTACAGAAATAAAACGTTGCTTGTGTATTTGATCACCCTTACTAAACTTTACTAAATACACAGTAGAAAACGCTGCTTTTGTAATGACAACTTCGAAATGTTTCATTCAATTCATTTCAAATACTTATTTTACTCCTAAGGGAAATTAAATGTTGTAAATGTTAAAAACGTTTTGTTTTCTCTTAACCAGTTGTTGTTGGTGTTGATAGCTGTAGCCAGGAAGGATCGTCCATACTGGTCTGTCTTGCCCCAGATCTGGAGAAGCCTCTTATTGAAGACACTCTGTTGTTATTTAAAAATCTTCTGAAGAGGATGCTCTCTGTTGTCCATAAAATTCTTCACTTTATGAATAATTCTCAATTGTGAAATAATATTAAAAAGATATTAGAATATGTTTCTCTATAAATTAAATGTTTGTTTTTCAAGCAGTTTATAAATAGCATTAAAATCAGACAGCTTACACAGCTATACAATGTCCTTTCCTAATATCTGTTGAAAGGTTCTGGGAGACAGAGGTTATTATCTCTGTAAAAATCGATCCTTGTTTAAATTTTAGGTCTTTATAAAAGAGAAGAGATGTTCCTCTCATCTTTTTTCTCATTTATATGAATTCTGCCTGTAGTGCTTGTGTGGTCAGGGATGAAGAAGACCACAGAGTTCAAGCAGAAGGAGGATCAGATAGATAGAAGTTTGGACAGAGCCAATAAACTGACATTCTTCAACAGATTCAGTTCAGGAACGAGCTCAGCATTTTTCTCTCTTACTCTTGGTCACATCGACACCTCTCACCATTCCTTTCTACACTCTACACCTCTGACTTCCAGTAACAGACAGAGCCCTGTTACCTGCAGAAATAGTCAGATGACTCTGAAGTCATTGGGTGCATCAAAGATGGACAAGAAGCTGAGTACAGAGAGGTGGTGAATAGCTTTGTGGCATAGTGTGGAAATAATCACCTGATACTGAATGTCAGCAAAACAAGGGATTGTAGATTTCAGAAGAAAAAGAAAGAAGTTGAATCCCGTTTACATCATGGGAGAAGATGTGGAGGCGGTGTAGGAGTATAAATACCTTGGTGTTCACCTGGACAACAAATTAGACTGGCGACGCAACTGTGAAGCCGTCTACAAGAAGGGACAGAGCAGACTGTACTTCCTAAGGAACCTTAGGTCCTTCTGGGTTTTCAAATAGATGCTACAAATCTTTTATAAGTCTGTTGTGGGGAGTGTGATCTCTTTTCTCATATGCTGTGGTAACAGCATCAGAGAAAATGACTTTGAAAAGCTAATAAAGAAGGCCAGCTTTGTTGTAGGAATTCCTCTGGAACCTCTAAAGATGCGTTCACAAAGGATACTTCCTAATAAAGTGAAGAAGCTTATGGAAAAATGTCTTCAGAGGCTTCTTCAGTGCAAGGCCGGCTGATACAATTCAAATTTTAAAAAGATTGCTGTCAAAAACTGATCACTTTTATTGGATTTTATTCTTCATGTGGTCAACACTTATTCCATCACTTGACTTTGTTATTATCAATAATTTCTGAAGAATTAAATTCCTTTCATGATGAATGTATTAATTAAATGTATTGATGTTAACTATATGAGAATAACCCTAATTGACCCCCTCCCCTTGTGTCACACCTTGGTAGTCTTTGCTTCTTTTTTTTATTAGGATCTAAGTTGTCTTTTATTGTCAGTGGCATCTGCATTGGTGTAAACAAAACCGCAACGTGTAAAGCTTAATTTAACGAGCATCTCTTCATTTAGGCATGAAGGAACGGATAACACATAGCTGAAAGTAACCTGTGTAATATTAAAAAGCAAAAAGAAAATAAGTAAACGATACGTGTTCTTTATCAGATAGACACATAGGAAAGAGAAAAGGCTCATCGAAACTGCCCTCTGTCACCCTTCAGGTGAGGAGGAGAAAAATGTCCCCGCCCGTCTGCAGCGCAGCGCACCTGTCCGGTTTGGAGAGAAGTGTCCGCCCATGCTGCCAAGTTTCAGTCGGACTTGTTTTTAATGCCATCGCTTATAGCTGTCAAAGTCAGTCGCTTCTGTTCGTCTCAGGAAACGAGGTTCGGGATTAGGAACAAAAAACCTCCAACATGCCGTCGTTTGGGTCGATCTTCAGACGAAGAGACACAGAATGGGTCCGCACAACCATGCGCACCCCGGGGATCCTGATCTTCGGCATGGTGATGGCTCCCTGCGGATGGGTCCTCAACCTCGTCACCACCGTGGCCCCAAACTGGAGGACCCTCCAGGGTTTCCAAAACCTCCCACCTGATCGGGTCATTGAACAGGGGATCTTTGACATATGCATCGCCGCCACGGCCACAGAGAGACAACAGTGTGGTCAACAGGACACCACTTATTTCGGGAACGAAATCATAGAGATTTCTCAAGGTCTGATGCTGGGCTCCCTGATAGTGACTCTTGTCGGGATAGCTGTGGCCATCCCAGGGGTGCGCTGCTGGAGAGACAAGCCGAACTGGGCGATCTCCACATGTGCCGGGTTCCTCATCTTCATCTCGGGCGTCCTGGCCCTCATCGCAGTCTCATGGTACACCCACATCATCAACGACATCACATCAGAAACGGAGCTGATAGATGTCCGCGCAGGTTACTGCCTGGTGCTGGGCTTCATCGGTGGGATATTTGAGGTCCTGGGGGGCTTCGTGATGACCCTCGGCTGTTGCCGCTGCTGCGGTGGGAAGAACCGTGGAGAGAGGCCGATTGAAGAGGTCCTTGGCTCCAGGAGCCGACCGAAGAGCGAACCGAGACGCGTGGATGTGCCGAGCCTGAGCCGCAGCAGGAGCAGCGCCGCTAACAGCGTCCCCTCCTCCTACAGGGAATCTGTGGATGATGACGTTTCCTTCCCAAGGGCCAAGAGCCCCGCGGCCCGCTCAGCAGTCAGCAACCCGTCCTTCAACGGAACACCATACGACGCTGATCTATGAGGGAAAGAGCGGTGGACAAAACTTTGTTATGAAATGGAAAAAAAGTCTGAGAAGACTGGGGACATGATCTGAAAAGTGTTGTAGTTTTTAGATAAAAGCATCAAGTATAAAATTGTCATACTATGTTGTATTTGTTACAAAAAAGACATAGATTACCTGGTAAGAGATGAACAGGTGAAATTAAACACTAGATTATGAGGAAAAGATTCATATAACGAAAAAAAATGATGTGAAGATGAATCCTGCTGCCTATAATTCTAACACGAAGCTGAACACACGATGTAAATACTCATCATCTTTACCTCTAAGGTACTTTCTAGATTTTTGTATTTCTGTTTAATGTAAATACGTTTAAATGCACTTTATGATTTATGAAAGGCAATCTCTCGGTTAAAAAAAACAAAAAACAAAACAAAAACATCCCCAAGTGATTATTGTTCTTCCCTTTGTTGTTTTTATTAAATATGCACTCTGGTTCCATACTGAGGTGCCATTTTTTTGGGCTGTTTACATTGAGATGAAGGGACGGGCATTTGTAGGTTGAGTGAGACGGAGATAAAATAAAAAAAAATCTTATAATAATTATAAAACCTCTCTGATTTGCCCTCATTCTGGACAAAAATGCAACGTTTTTTATTCAAGTTACATTTTATATTTCCCTTTTCCTCTGTCCCACATGCTCACTTGTTTCTCCTCCCAAACAATGCAGTCTGACCTGTCTGAGAGGCTGGGCTCTTTGTGCATCCTGAAGGACAACATTGTTTTCTCTGTTCAAACAAATGCATGGGGAGGTTCCTGAGTCTTTTGTTTTTAATCTGTCCAACAACAAAAAAAGAAATGAGGTTTTCCCTGCAAGACTTGTTATTTAAAGGACAGCATGAAGCATTTTTAGAAGCACCATAGTCCCTCCTTAAACTTACAGTGATTTTGTTATGAAAAAGAAAATCCATCTATATTTGATTTTTAGTAAAGCTTATAAACAATTTAAGATTTTTTTTAAACTCTATAACCTAATATTTTTAACCTCTAACACCAGTGAATGTATTTCAGATATGTTTATTTGACTAAAAAATGTCTCTTATTTCAATCATAGTTTAAGGGATGGGGCTTAAATGGGGCCGGAGTCTGGTTCAGTCTTGGTTAAAATGAGAAAACCTAAAAATACTGTTGTCAATTCTTTGAGTTCTCCTCAATTCTTTGAATGCCTGTATGACTCAGATAGTTACTTTGATATAAACACAGCAGTCACCTGTCTAGGGTCTTGTATATTTGCCTAAAGCTGGTAAAACTGGTGGAATGAAAAAACATTATTTACAGTTTTAAAAAAAAAAAAACATTCCAATTAATGTTTGTATATATGAGATTTCGACAAGGAAAATGTGGAAAAAGTCAGTGGAACTTTTTATCCACAAAGATGCTGTTAGGGGCTATTTAGTACAACATACAATCTTATTGAGCAAAGTTGTTTTTTAAATGATTGTGTGATTTTTGGGTGCCTCATTGCACCAAAGTTGCTTACAGGATGTGAAATAAATAAAGTGTAACATGCATGTAGGTCAAGAGAAGACATTGGCTTTCTGAAATCTGAATATAAAACAAAGTTTATATGAAAATCTACGCCACATGCTGAAGACTGAAACCTTTTTGATGAAAAAAAGGTGTTTGTAGTTTAACTGAACTTATAAAAAGCACCGAAAAAAATAAATTCTGCTCTTTGAATATTTCATTGAAAAGCAGAATTAATTATTTTCAAGACAACATGTTTTGCAGCTCCTACATTGCCCTGAACTTAATAACCAGATTTGACAGTAAAGGAGACATGTACTGTATGTGATATATATAACTCTCTAAATAGATTTTAGCGCTTCGCAAAAATATGCCACCCATCCATCACAGAGAGGTGGTCTCTCTTTCCAGAAGTCTGTGGGTGAAACACTCAGGACAGCAAACAAAAATATTTGTCCTTGTTGAATTTCTTTACATTTTTTCCAAATAAAAAAAGAGCAAAATTCAACAGCTTTTTTAAAATGTGACTTTGTATGGAAAAAGTACTCAATGATTTTGAAACGGAAGGAGAAAGATAAATGTTTTCATTAAAAACAAACAAAAAAATAACTTCCTTTTAAAGTAACTGATTAGCTAAATTAATTGGTGTTGTTTTATGAAAGATTGTGAGTGGTCAGAAAAAAACAAAACCTTATTTTTTCCGTGCTTAAATATCGATATGGAAGCTGTAAACCTAAAACCAACCCTACAGTGAAACATTGTGATGGCAGCATTATGCTGAGGGTACTTTTCTTCCCAGATCATTGAAACAGGTCATGGAGGGACAGATGCATGGGGTTAAATAGAGGCTATCCAGGAAGAGAACTTACAAAAAGCTGCAGAAAGACAAAACATTTGAATACGAATGTGTAACAGACTTTTCCGATTTGAAATCCCTATAAAACTTTATACATGATGCATCCAATTCTTATTGTCTGGACATACAAACAATAACTGTGTTCTTTCAGCTCTCTTATAAAATAATCAAGGACAAAAAACACTGGTGTTTGGGGTGTGGACATTAAAGACATTACCTTGAGACACTTTTCACGCCCTTCAAACAAAGTTAAAAACTAACATGAGCCAGATATTCAAGAAACAAAGCCTCCTCTCAGTGCTTGAATAGGGCTTTTTGCTTTAATAGCAGTTTTAAGTCCTACTAAAGCTGGACCGTGTGTTATTAGGTCACCAGGACCTTTTCTTGTACTAAAGTTGAACCGGGTTGAAAGTGAAGCATCTATTTGGTTCTTTCCAGATTCTGCTGATTCAATGTAGAAGTTTGGTTCCATTCATGATTAATGTTCAAATGTAGTTCAGGTTATTAAGTGTTAAACCAATCCATCCATCCATCCATCCATCCATCCATCCATCCATCCATCCATCCATCCATCCATCCATCCATCCATCCATCCGACCATAATCAAACAGGGATCTCTCGCTTTTCCTTAAAGATATATCGTACTGCTTTCTTTATGTAAACCTAACATACTTGTGCATGAGCTCTTTAACATAGTTTTAATTTTTTTAGATTTATGCTGACAGCTCTGGAGGAGAGACCACAGCTTGGATGCACACTCTCAGGTATCCTCTCTGTGCCCTGTTATCTGTTTTTTTCTAGTATAATTTATTTCAAAACATTTTCTGTTTGTGCTGGAGATATCTGAGTTTACCATAATATAATGAAAAAAAAAAATAAGGATGATAAACAACACTTTGTTGTAAATCTATCATGCAGTTACAATCTGGCCAGGTTAAAATACATTCAACCTGGTAATCTTTTGCTTATGGATCCAGTGCAACTTAATGATAAAATAGATTAATGAGCTCTATTAATCTAAAACTGGTTATCTTTTATTATTCAGAAGTTGAAATAAAAATCACTTTTAGTTACCGGTCTGAAATGAAGTAAAAGATGACATCCAGTTATGCAATCCCAGTACCGCCACCAGCTGGACTAAATGTGTATTGCTTTTTCCCTCCAAAATTTCACCAAATGTCAAAATGCTGCTTTGCTTTTCAAATAAAACAGACGACAGCCAAATCCTATGGATTTATTTTCCCCAGGTTTTCAGTGGAAAAGTGACTGATCATTCCCTTTGATAACCGTAACAAAATATAAAAAAATAAAAACTGTTTATAGGAGGCGTCAGCTGGCTAAATTTGACTGATGGCAACCTTTATGTTTTAAAAAAGTTTGAATGTGAAGCAGCTTAGAAACACATCTATTATCATTATTCTTTATGTATCTACCTGTAAGTCTCCCACATGGTGCCAAATACTCATCTTAACATTTAAAGTCCAGTGTTTGCTGCAAGGTTCCTACTTGGACTCTGTCCAAAACCAACTAAGCATCTTCAAATAGAAATCTTCTCCAACAACAAACTGCATAATAAACGTCTTTCTAACAGCAAAAGCTGCAGTACATATTACTGCTAAGCTTTGTATTAAACAAGCAGAAGACCTTAATTTATGATTTGACCAACATTCACATGAAGTTTTAAGTTTTAAATGCACCTACTACTTTAAATACAAATATTTACACAGTGGGAGTTTTACCTTGGCTCAGACGTTGAATTTCTCAGGTAACCAAGGTTGGTTGCTTGTCATCGTTCTTGTTTCTCTGCTTCCCCCTCAGAGGCTTAAAGCATATTGCTTGTAGCACTGTATATTTAAAAAATAAAATAAAATAAAGCAAAAGTCCTGGGAGCATGTTTTGAAGAATTGCATTTTCTAACCAGCAGATATGTTCTGCTTTATTTTGCCTGGGTTTTTTGAAGTATTCTTTGTTTGCTCCCGTGCAGCTTAAAGATGTCTCATCTATTGCTCTTATATTCATAATTATGGAATCATTTGAAAAGATGATCAGCTTTTTTTATTCCAAGGCTAAAGGTTACTTAAGTTTCCTTACAGGGCAGGCAGGGATGCGGATGATCCAACTTTCATACCTCTAAGCTTCCTTTTAAGACAACCAGAAGGTATAAAACTCCATGCCTATTATTATTATTTATATCTCTTCTGCTTCTAGCTGCATCCATCTTTAGCTAAAATGCTAAAGTACTTTTTAACATTGATTCTGGCCCCATTTGTCAACCTACTGACTTCATAACAGTCAGGTCTTAATGGGTGAAGATAAATGTGGTCTTTTATAGCACCTTTCTTTTCCTGCACTGCGTCTCCTAGGGACTTTTCTTGTCACCTTTCTTTTGCACTGATGACTGTCACATTTAACACCCAGTGACGTGTATTAACTTCACCAGATATAGCGATTATATGGCCTGAACACATGGCAGGGGTCAGGGACTTGTACCACCACCTCAAAGTCATAAATAATTGAAGTGTGTAGAATTGATGACAGGCTGACTTGAACTCTATGTGGACTTAGTGTGCAAAAAGGCTAAACAAAGGATTGTTTTTTTCTATTAAAAGTTTTGTTATGTTTAATGTGAATCCTTTTTATGTGTTTAGGTCTATATTCTATTTTTGTTTATTGATTCTATTGTCACTTTTAACGTTGGCTATTGGTTTGGGTCTTTTAACAGTCAAAGAAAGGAATAAACCTCAGGGGTCTTAGTAACCTGTAAAGGACTAACTTTGGCACAGAGGCCCACTGTGGTTGCTGCTACTTCATCACAGAGAGCAGTAGTGGATTTGCATCATTTGGCAGAGAGGATTTGCATAAAGGGAATGTGAAAGAGTGGGTGCAGCTGGGTTACAAAGGCACTAAAGAAAGACCCGTTTCTTTTTAAAAGCCACATTCAAGCATCCAGCAGTATTGTGGGGTATCTGTGCAAGATGTTGACATTACTAAGACCAAATGTATTATTTTAGGTTCCTGGTTCCTCCAAAAAACAAAGTTTCAAAACACAGATCATAAACCTGAAGTGAATCGAAAGGCATCGTCCTTTTAATCCACGTATAATTTTAACATGATTAATCAATATAATTTATCAATCTCATTCTAATAGCACATTTCTTATGAAACTTTATATCAAACCCACAATTTCTAAAAACCTCCCATTCTTTTACCTCCGCATCAACTTTGCAGGAATTAAAACAAGGAGTTTGTCCTAATTAAGGGTCTGCGTCCTTCAGTTTCGTTACATCAGGGTGAATTGACGAGGCCTGTCCAAATTAGAAAGCCTTTTCAAGCCTTTTCAACGGCGGTGGCAAAAACTGATATATTACAGTTTTTGCGAAGCAATTTGATCAATGTGATGTGATTTGAGAAAGTAGCTTTGTTAAATTAAGATATATGCTCAGCTTTTTTTAAGATTTGACTTAGTTTCAGAACAACTCTGCTGTTTCACTAAGCTGCGTTCACAGGCAGCTGTCAGCAACCAGGTTTATTTGTTTTTTTTTTTTATCCCCCACCTAGAGAAGGTTCCTGATTCCCATCACACTATGTTCAACCTACTGTTGGGTTTCACTAAATGGAAGTTGAAACATGAATATGATTTTAAAATCTTTGGCTTGTTTAAGTGTTTTCTTTGATACTCTGGAAATGTTTGTTGAAACAAAAACTAGGCTTTAAAGCTGGATAATAAAAGTATATAGGCCTGCAACCACGGTACAGCTAGGAAGGTTCCTCAAAAAATAAAGAAAAACAAAACATGGGAAAAAAAAGTTGGGATTCAAACAACAATATTAAAGGGCTTATATCATGACAAATCTACTGTTTTAGCTTTGATTTGTTAGTTATTAACAAATGAATACTAATGTTGTTCTAAAGGCATTATTTCATCATATATTTGCTGATTAAAAAAATCAGCACCTTTAAACTTGTTCTCCACTTTCTGGGTTCCAAGTACACAGGTACGGTCAGTGGCACACTTTACTATTTACCCGTTTACTGTTTGGTTGAAGAATTCCCAGAATCCCACATTGCTACCATGTCCTGGACGACCCGTTTCATTGCTGTTACACAGCTTGTTCCAGGAGATTTCAAGCTCCAAGCTGTAACCTGGTGGAGCTTTCAATACCAGAAGATCTAATGACAACAAGGAGAGGATAAACAAACTGAACAGAAGCCAGGCAAAGTAAAATGTGGAGAGCAAACACAAAGGAAAGGGGTTAAGTAGCAACAAAAGGCTTAACCACCAAAGATAAACAACTTGTTTACTCGTATCTTCCCTTAATGAATGACACCTTTGGTATTGAGCCACGTCTGTCAAGTCAAGCATAACGTTGAGTTGGATAAGATCAAGCCAGCAGGCGGCATCTAAAAACGGAAATTGTTCAGCATGTTCCCAACATGCCTGTTTGTGCTGCTAACGCTCACATAGTGCAAAGTTATTTCGAAGCTGTGCCAGATATTTTCAGTGTTTTGAAAAACATATTTCCGCTTTTTTAAATTTCTTCTATTTGTTGCCTTTTTGCATTGTCAGGTAGCCATGAATCAAAGTAGAATCAAAACAAAGCAGAATTCATGGCTGCATGATTGAGATCAGCCCCAAGTCATCACACTACACCCACCATGTTTAATGTTTTTAAAAAAGTTGTCACTTCACGTTACTCAAACATTTCAGAAGGTTTTACCTTTGTCTCATCTGACCACTAAAAATCTTTGCGCTCCAAGTTATTTTTTTCTCTTCATATATTCTATAGATGCTTTTGTGATTTATTTTCAAGGCATTTCCTAAGCGTTAAATGTCCAACAATCAATCATTCAAACATGTGGAATCAAATCAGATAAGAAAAAAAGTGCAAACAAAGCCTCTCTCTTGGCCTGAGCAGAAAGGAGCAAAGAGACAAATAGTGAATCTGGAGGAGCAGAAAAGATCCATGTATCTCAGGTAAGAGAAACTCTTCATAAAAACAAAACAAACTAAACTACGGTATCCAAAAATGTGGTGTTGGTGATAAATTTCCAAGAATAAAAAGCTTGTTGAAAGAAATCCATAAGACGTTCAGTTTGCAGTTTATTACGAGTAATGTAACAGACAAACCCGCAAAAGGAGGAGCTCCAGTCAGGCGAGACCAACTCATTAATCCTTCTACATTTAGCAGAAAATGCGCAGTGTTCTTCACCCTGAATGTCCACAATTAAACATGGTGGTGGCAGAAGCATGTTGTGGGGACGTTTTGCTTTAGCAGGACAGGAAAGTTGTTCAAATGAATATCATGCTTCTAAATGGCCTAGTCAAAGTCATATCGCTCTCTGGGTATTGAATTTATGAATAAAACAAGTCATATTTGGAAAAACATGTTTTTCATAATCATTTTCATTTCTCCAAATAAAATTAAGGCAAATCTAAAATGAGGACTCAAAAACAAAAAGAAAACAAACAAAAAAAACAAACCTTATTGGACAAAGTTCTTTTTCTGTGTTATGTTCTAACCCTTTATTAGAATACAAAAACAAACAGGTAAATGTTACTTTCTGCAATTAAAAGGGTGATAAACATTTAAACTGGGTTTATAAAAAAAAAAAAACATCTAAATGTTTTGTTCAATGATTCATAAATTGATAAGAGTAAAATTAGCAAATAAAAAAATGTAGAAACAAAGTTTCAATAAAGAAATGACAGGATGACGTGCTCAGAAGCAGTGGTTACATGAATGGTTCAACATTTACAATGAAGATGAGTAGGATAAAATAAATTCATATAAACTGTGATTAATGCGACTGTTATTCTGTTTAGTAAATATGACCAACAGCTTAGAAAACAAGTCATGTTGATCTGTCAGAAATCACACATCAGCAACAAGTCAGTATTTTGGTCGCCCACTGACATCAATAAAGCAGATATCTACAAATAATCTTCTAAAAAATGGATATTTCCTTTATATTCAAAAGAGAATTTAGTGAAACATAACTGTTTAAATAAACATACACACTCGCACTTTATTTTACCGGTGCTTCAATCTGTAGATTATAAAGCGAGGTTGTGAGCAGTCAGCATCTTACAAACACAAAAACAACATTCTGAGGGACCTCAATTTAAAGCTTCTCAGCTGAGAATAAATCCCATAATAAGTGGAGCAGATTCAGATTTGCATTTTTTCTACTTGTTTTCATCAACATTGCTACAGGTTCAATCAAAATTACACAAATAGTTCAATTGCTTTTTATTTAGCAGCAGATTGTTCACAATGAAGAATCCAAAGCCGTGATACTATGCTGGATAAGAAATGGATTTTAAATCAAAAAAGAAAAAATAAAGCTCTAAGACACAGAGATCACAGAGTAAAAACACACAAAAAAAACAAACTGAAAAATACTTCTGAAGAGTCAAAACCATTTCATAAAATTATAAACATAACGGTTGACACAGTTATACAGTCTAGCTACATGTGGGTAGAGGGGATATGAGTATTATTGGATAGAAAAATGTCAGTCAATTGTGCACAAATAAAACCCCCTCAGGCCTAATTAGCTTTGAATAAGTCGAAAACTTTCCATGATCTGATTTTTGAACAAACACAATAGTTTTTGACTTAATACATTATAGAACACAAAAGGTACATCAGGGATGGGCACGGCGAAATTCAGAGATTTTTCTAACAATAAAACAACCAGTAAAATACTTTGCGTAAGGCCATATCATTTCTAACTATACATTTTCCCTTATTTAGATTACACATCATAAAAACAGAATAGCAGACATAAAATGATTAACTAAAAAGTGCAAATATAATAATATGGCATTATGGGTAAAGTATATCTTGTTGGTATATATTTAAATATAAAAAAAATATCCTCTAGTTTAATACAAGATGCTGTTGAAAACAATGCCTCCTCCTGCTTTGTTATAAAAAGTGGGCAAACCTTTGCATTATTGTGCAGAAGGTTTCTGGATGAAAGACATGAGAAAGACTAAGTTCATTTGTAACATCAGGACAGTAGAGAAAAACTGTGAAAGGACTACATTAGGGTGCAAACTCCAAAACAGCTTCAGTAGTAACCATCGTACTATTTGTTCTGCAGAGGACAGGCTGTGTAGAGACAGTCAGCTGGATGTAGCAAACAGGTGTACGAGTCAAGATGCTTCAGAAAACTGATCGTTTGTGTTTTTCAGATGGTGCATCAAAAAAAATCAGCTGCAGTCATCGGTCAATCATTAAGTTTAAAAAAAAAACAAAAAGATCAGTTTTCCTTTTGCAATGGACGTACTCTAACAGCCAGGAGTGTAAGGGTGGGATTATCCAAGATGTTTACCTGGATAAGAAAGAGATTTTAGACTGATGCGTTTCAGTAAATCGGTATAATCCAGATGACATCACAAACTGCGTTGTTACTGCGCAGACGTCAAATGCAGAAACAAATACGATAAGAAACACAAAGGGACAGTTACAGTAAAAGGGAAATGGCTGAATGGTTGCAATTTCAGCTCTGATAAACTGACTGCAAGGATTGACCTTGATGGAATATTTTGGATTAGTAGAAATGGGCTGCATCCAACAGAGATGCAGTTATTACTTTATTAAAATTATTAATCCAATCTATTTAGTACATTTTAAAAAGAAAGTGCTGCTCCAACTTAAATAGCTTCAACCGATAAGTAAATGAATCAAGCTGATCAAACATAATTTATTAATAGTTACTTACTATGAACGGAGCTGCATTTCATTATTTATTTCTTTCATCTCTTTTGGCATGTTTGAGGACGTTTGTCATTTATTTTCACAATTCTGTTTTATTCAGCGTTTAGGAAGTTTTCATTGTTTATATGGTATTTCTTTAATTTTGTAGCCCTATTTTGTCATATGTTTTTCTCTTATTTAGTTTAGTTTTATTCTCTTTAAGTTATTTGTCTATTTGATTTAAAAAGTTAAAAGGATTTTTATGTACATCTGTCTATCAATCTAATTTTACATTTGGTTTAATTTGCAATTTTTTTAAAATCCACTTTGTAGTTTTATTTCACCATTTCTTTTTGCCAGTTGATATTTCTATTCATCCAGTTCACTCCTTTAGTTTGATTTTTGTCAGCTTGTTACTGTAGCTTGAAGGACATTTTAAGGGTTCAGCTCTCTGAACAAAACCAGTAGAACAACAAAGAAATTACTCTAAAGGTTTTTTAATTTTGAAAATTTAAGTTTATAATTAAACAGTCAAGTTTGTTCCATTATGTTCTGGCAGGACATGATGGCAATATTTGGATTTATTCATACTAACTTTGAACAATGTAAGACAAATTTGATTACTCTATTGGTGGATCATTTATCTTCCTGGTAATAATTCTTAAAAAATGAAAACATATAAGATGCTAAAACATCATAGTTCACATGCTTACCTTACATTTGATATTTATCCACATTAAACTGTTATGTTGTAGCCTTGTTGCGCTGCCAGTTGTTTTCTGTTGACAAAGCAGAAAAAAAACATATAGTGGGACTGAATGCATTCTCTTATCCCACTAATATAACATGTTGTACCAACTTGATATGAAACACGAAGCTAATAAGTTCTTCTGAGTGCAAAACTGTCAATGACATCCATAGGTGGGAAAACATAAAGCAACTCCACTGAAAAAGCAAAAATATTTCTCCCCAAAGCTCCAATCTTAAGTGAAAATAATGTGAAATGTCAAGTGATTGGTTAGACTGCTGCTTGAACAAAAGTTAATTAATTTTAAAAAAAAAAATCTAAAAAAAAAGGAAAAAAAATATCCCAAACAAAAACCAAGACCAGTGAATATTTATTAATTTAAAACCAAAAGTGAAAGCTAAAGAAAAATTAAAAAAATGACAGATTTATTCAGTCAGTAACATCATAAAGTTTCTTAAAATACCTCCTGTTCTTCTTTTGTCTCTGCCGTAATTTAGCCACGACAAAAGCGAGGATCACCAGCCCCACAATAACGGCAATGATGCTCACTGTCAGCGGCACGCTCAGCTCCCCATTGACGGTCTTCTCACAGAACTCCCCGTCGTAGCCCAGATTACAGTTACAAACCATTTCAGTGCCCCCACCTGGAGGAGACACACACTGTCCACGGCTGTTACATGTGACCTCACCACAGGTCGGCAGGCTGTGGTCGATGGCTCTTCCAATTGGAGCAGAGGTCCCCATGGTACAAGAAAAGGAGCAAGGGGAATCCACCTTTACAAAGAGGGAGGGAAATGGGAAAAAAAGATGAATGGACAGTTTGGACACACCCTAAAAGACAATGAACAGCCATGCCAAAGACAGGAGCTGGAATTGATATCTTGAGGGTGGGTTAGGCGAATTCTCCTCTCGGGTAAAATATAAATAAAAAATACATTTTTACAAGTCAAAAAATGTCAGATTTGTTCTGAAATGACATGTCATATATAATGGATATATAATACAGTAAAGCTAAACTTAAGGGACATGCTGAAAAAAGAAAAATGTTTTGAAGAATTTGGTCAGAAAACAACAAAAGCAAAAATTCACTCAAAAAACAGGTTAAGATTAAGTGGTCAGACCAGACATACCAGGGAGTCCGACTCTTAGCCCAACTTACTGCATTTACCACATCTAGGTGACGGCCTCTCTTAAATCTTCATTATCAGCCTTTTATGCATCACTATTTGCCATCTTCAGTGTATTTATGAGCCAACTTTAGTATGCTACCTATAATGAATGCTGAAAACTTTCTTTACCTGTGTGAAAACATGAAGCCAGCACACAGTTCATTTCAGTTCAAAATGGATCTAAATCTCATTGGTTTTCAAGCAAAAGTGTTTCTCTACCTTAATAAACTGCAGATTTTTAGCATTAGCAGATTTAGCACTTCATTTAATGAAATATTCTCCTTTAAAGTTGAGGCTGTATTAGATAATTTAAACTCTGAGAAGTTGTTTTAATCTTTCATGGTCTATGGCTTAAAAAACCCCCAAAAAACTACCATCACTTTGAGTAACTAGTATGCGCACAAATAGCAATATCTTTATCATAATATCATCTAACATAAAACTTAGCTGTGCTTCATCATGGTTTCAGAGAAGTTTTATAATATAAGAAAATATTCCCATATGTAAAAAGAAAAAAAAGAAAAACTCACAGAAAGATGAAGAAAACTCTTGTCAGTAAGAGGTAAGGTGAAGTTATCCTGTCGTTGGCTTGTCCAGGTGCCTGTTCAGTCAAATTACCTGGGGAAATAAAAAAAAAAAAAGTGGGTGGAGAACAGAGCAAGAAACTGATTCCTGTGAACATGAACCTGGTTTTTTCCCTTCACAAACAAGCACAGAAAATACCTGCCTCCCTCGCTTGTTTTCACATGAACTAATTCACACACAGACCCTCCCACTCAAACATCCTCCAACATGGATGTAGTAATGTTGGATTTCACAAAGGCAAAACCACCTCATTGTGTGTTTAGTTTGGATGTCGAATCATCCTGGTTTAATCAAACAAAAGTCTGAAGCACCTCTAAAAAAGTGAATTTCATGTATCGATACAACCGTCAGAAAACATTTCAAAGCAGGAATAATTTCACTAATCCTAAAGACAGAGAGAAAAGGTTCGTACTTACAGAAAATCGATCCTGAACAGACCAGCCACTCTAGGTGTGTCGGATAGTTCTGGCAGGGGAGGAGCAGGCAAGTCAGAGCAAGACTCACTTTGCAAGACATGACAAAACGGACATGTCTGTGTACACACACACACACACACGGACACACAAGTGTTGCACAATCGAGGCCCTTATGCAAACCACAAACCAAAAATCAAATTAACTGTATGTGAACTCTTCACAGAGTAAAGCTCTTCCTTTAAACCACTCATTTACAATATGTCATGGCATAAACATGTCCATACACCTTGAAAAGCTGAGTTACACACATGTTGCTTAGTTTTCCTAATTGCTCTGACAAATACCAAACATTAATTAGCCTCCATAATCTCAGTCATTACATGGTGGTTTATTGTGGCAATGCTTCTCAGAGGTCTGGGCTTCTCCCAGCAATTTTTAAAATCAATGATTCCATTTAAAAACATATATTTTCAAATAAATGCGTTTATTTCAAAGATGGAAAGGCATACAAACCAAACCAAGTACAAAAAAAATAAGTTATTCCTACTTGTTTAATCAAAAATAACGAAGAACGTTGTTGTCTGAAGTTTGGTACTGTAAGCCATACCCAGGTCTGATTACAGTGGAATTAAGAAACTACCTAAACAGAACCTGTTTGACAACATGAAGGTTGGCTCAGAGATTTCCAGAAGTGACATATTATGGTCTGATCTAAAAAAAAAAAAAAAACCCAACTAAAAGAAAGAGACATGTTAGATGTAGAATCTTATTTTAATAGTCAAAGATGGTGGTTATAATGTGATAGGGCTGTTTTAGGACCTGAAGGATTCACTGTAATCAATGTAAACATGAATCCTGCTCTGCAGGAGAATTTCTAGCAATTTATAATCAAAAATTAAAGATCAACTGGGTTCTGCTGGACGATGATGTAAAGCATCTGAAGCCAGTCGAGTCTGAATGACCTAAAAAATAAAAGTCTGGTTGGCTTTAAAGAAACAAGGTCGGATTTAATCTGAATTTGTTTTAAAGTATTTAAGTAGGATAAAAGAAAACAAATCAAAAAGCTTTTCGTCAGTGCATTTATACTTTTACATTATTCAATTACAAAACAGCATCACAGTATAATTTGTATTAAGCTTTCTAAAACAGTGCTTCCAAAACAATACAGCTGAATCACAAGTATGCAGTGTAAGAGGCTTCTGAGCAAAGCTATCAATTAGGCATAAAGTAATTCCTTAAAAACTACCAGCAACCTCTTATTTTAATCCCTTTATAATATTTGTTCATCTCTTTTAACATTTATTGCCTTTTCAATCTTGTTTCTTAATTTGCTTATCTCTGGTGTGTTTGCACTTCTTAAGGGCCTCTTGACCCAAACAGGTTTGTAAATAAGAAAAGCTTCACAAACTGGTAAAATAAAAATATTACATAACTTTCATCAAGTAGAAAAAAGCATCACTCATGATATTTTCATCACTTAGTCTTATATCTGAAGACTTTCTCAACACACTGCTTGGTTTGTGTCTGATCCCAAAGTGACAGGAGCTTTTTTTTTTCTCCTCCCATTTCTTGGTGAAGAAATGCATTTATAAGAATTATTGACATGTTACTGCTGCAGGCAGTAAAAAAAACAAACAACAAAAAAAACAAAACAGGAACGAATGTTTAAAACCAAGGAACTAAACTGGTTCCACTTTTAGACAATGGACATGTATGCGACATGTATGCGAGTCATCACATGACTCAGTGTTAAAGATGAATACAATACTTACTCTTCAAGACATGTTTTTTTTTTTTTATAAAGCATTATCATAGAAGAAAACAAAATCTGTTCTAATCTAACCTCCACATTATGTTTTTATTTATATAAAAGCTGATAATAGCGGTGCTGTAAGAGGAAGTTAAAAAGGTTGCTTTAAACTAGCATGAGTCAGGTGATTGTTTTTAATCCATGTGATGATTTTGGTTGATTGCTAAACAATTTAGCAAGTGGAGAGTTAATGTGTTTGGAGAAGCTAAAGACAAAACATAAGACATTAATAATGAACATAACAGTTCTTCATGCAATGAGTCATGTTCTTGTTCTGGCAGAGTTTGAAAAAGCTAAAGTAAATGATGCATTTTTATGTACTAGTAGAATGAGGCTAAATTCCCCCTGATCCCGTAAAATATAAGCTGTCCTTCATTTTCTGGACCACAAAAACAAAACATTGCTGCAGCATTGACGTTGTCTTTAGCAGTAGATATTACTGGAGATACCAGACGAGTTAACTACATCCCGATTTATTTCCGTGGTAATGATCATAGAAGTAAGATCACTATAGATGTATAACAGGACAGTGGTCTTTTTTTACTATTGCACTATTTCGTCTTTTATAAAAAGAATATTAGGGTCGTCCTGTTAGTTTGATTATAAATATGGAAACAAACTTGCTGCTCAGCAAGAAAACTGCAGCTGGCTTTCAAACTCAAACAGTAACCATGTAAATTATCAACATGTTATGTTGATAATTTTATGTATCGACAAAAATTTTAATTTCCTAATTAGGCAAAATGACAAAAATCAAAGTTGAAGTTTAGGGATAAATCATCAGCTTCCAACTTAACTCACTGTATTTACTTCTATTTGTAAATAATTTGAAGACGAGAACACAGAGTAAACAGATCTGGAGCCAACACTCATTGAAGCTTTGCCATACCGAAGAGAAAAGTAGCTCAGTAAGTAAAAAGGCAGGTTGTAAATCTGGCCAATTCTAGAGCCAACTTACATAACAACTGTTATGAGTGTCAGCTGCAGTCACTCCTTATCTCAAACAGGTAGTTCTGGTTAAAAGCCTGAGAGAATATCAGCCAACAGGCTGGTAAATACCATTTGGATCTAAGCCTTTAAACTAATCACAGCATTGATATGACTCTATAACTGACTTTATAAGATCATTAAAGTTAAAGCTGGATTGGATTAAGAAATGGCTAAAATAAGCTAACCAGTTTGCTAACTGCTATCTGACTTTCTAAAGCTGAACTAAACATAAAAGCCTCCCTTTTTAACCTTTAGTCTAAATTCCTTTACTCATGTTAAATGAAATTTAGTGAGAAATTTAGTATGTAATATAGTTCTAGCTAATGCTAACTTGAAAATGAGTTTGGACCAATCCACATCTGAAAACCAGAGTCTAAGTCTGCACAACTGAATACATACCTCAGGCTACTGAACATGATTTAGGCCGGAAGTTTGTTTGAACAGGCTCTAGCATGAGGTGAAGCCTGGAGAGGATCATGTATGTCTCAATGCATGCTCCTAAACACTTGTCTTGTTTGCAATATATGACATCTTGTGCAGGGATTCTTATCCCTGATCCTCAGGGCCCACTGCCATGAAATGCTGCAAACTCTGTTAATCAGCTTTTCATTCAGGTCAGGTGTACGCAGGTGAAGAAACATCTAAAACATGGAGGACAGTGGGCCCTAAGGACCAGGGTTAAGAAACCCTGGCCTGGTGAATAGTGGTGGAGTGGACTGGTAAAGTTGGCAATATCAAATGTAGCTTTCATATGTTTTTGTTCACATGAGCCTTTGCATTAAATACATCTCATTTTAGTTTTTAACAAAAAAAAAAAAAACTGAAAGATCTAAATGTAAAAAGGAATATTTTTGGTTAATCTTTTTGCACTGTTAATGTTAAAGTTGCCCCTCTTAACATGTTGCAGCACAAGATTAATAAATAAAACAAAAATATATTCTGTGTTTAGATTTGTCAGCTGCGTCCTGCAGAGGCCGGATTTGTCGGCCGGTTGCATCATAGCGCGACGCTGCGGCCTGTTCGGATTGGAAGACTCCTTCGTATATGGCCGACCAATGCAGCCTTTTTTTTGGTCCATTTTGAAGGATGGGTCCAGTGTATCCTATATAGGCTTGGTTTTCCCATGATTCATTGCAACTCCAAGCAAGCTGGCTGCTTCGTGCACAGAGGAAAGTAGAAATGGCAACAGTGGTGAACATTGCAAATGCAGTTTAAAATAATTCAATTAAGTAAATATCTAAAATGAAAATATATATGTTTAAAAGGTTATGGAGTCTGATACGCAGCAGCTAATATTTGGTTTATTGAGAGGGTTTATTCTGTGACTATTATTGGATTTTGCTGATATTTAAGCTCAGATTCCAATATCTGTGCAGTGAATTACAGGTCTGATATCTGCAACCACAGTTCTGCTGAAGCTCCTTCGCAATGAAATTTGCAACAAAAAATTATTAAGTAGCTTGGCATCCATTCTTTGCCTGATTTCTGTATCAACTGTCACACTTGCTAGGCGACATAGCATACGCTGGGTGAAGGGCGCTGAAAGCCATAGAAGGCTGAACCTTGAATCCAGAGCCATTAGTCTTCTGGCCTCATTTTCACGGCCCTGGAAGAACTCAGTCCAGGTAGACCGGCTCCTTAGAAGACACAGCCCTTAAATTCGAACACACTCTCAGTTCCTCACATGTACACAGCATAGTATGTTCTGAGTTTTATAATGGAGAGCTGACATCTTTAACACTGGTTTCCTAAGCTCATTTTTTTTTACCTATAGTAGTGTTTTTACTGTTGGCTGTGTAAAAGGTGAAGGAAAAGGCAGAAAAGCTGCCTGGTGTTATTAAATCATCCTTGGCTACCTTATCACCTCAGCAGGGTCAGAGGTGAATAACCTTCATGCACCACTACATACAGTTGTGGTCAAAAGTTTACATACACTTGTAAAACATGTCATGGCTGTCTTGAGTTTCTAATAAGTCCTACAAGTCTTATTTTTCCGTGATAGAGTGATCAGAACACATACTTGTTTGTCACAACAAAAACATTCATAAAGTTTGCTTCTTTCATAAATTTATTATGGGTCAGCTGGAAATGTGACCAAATCTGCTGGGTCAAAAATACACACGCAACATAAATTGTCAATTTTGGTTATGTAGAGAGTTGTGTCAATCAAATTAGCAAGTCAGGGAAGTCACTTGGAGCCATTTCAAAGCAGCTACAGGTCCCAAGAGCAACTTTGCAGACAATTATTCGCAAGTATAAAGTGCATGGAACAGTTGTGTCAGTGCCACGATCAGGGAGAAAATGCAAGTTATCACATGCTGCCGAGAGGAGATTGGTCAGGATGGTCAAGAGTCAACCAAGAATCACCAAAAAGCAGGTC